>JACEIK010002731.1:67135-123983 GCA_018107945.1 Datura stramonium | reverse complement strand
AGGCACCACTGACACCTCAAAAATAAACTGGAGTCAAACTGATCAGCTGATATTTTCTGGACAACATTGAGGTTGCTAAAATCCGACTGAAGCTAGATTGGTATGATTCCGACTGAGACTAAATTGATAGAGTTCTTTGTTCTAACTAGCTAAATTTCTAAGAAGCTAATAGAGAGCTCATTTGACAACATGGACAAATTCATACCATAAGGAAATTTCAAGAATTTGGGAATTTCATTCAACAGAGCCAAAAGTCATTCTCATTCATGGGATATTTACCCAACATATATGCATAGCAAGAAATTATAGGAATTCAGCCCAAAGCATTGTTTATTCACTAGAGGGAATTTAGCAAGTAAAATCATTACTCAAAAAATTAGGTCTTAAACTTACTTTTTTTTTGCATGAACATTGACAATATGATAAGGAATTTATAGGAATCATATCAAAAATATACATGAACATCATTCTAAGTGAAATCAACGAAAATAAACATGAATACTCTTCCTATTCGAAAGACTCAGAGCTTAAAACTGATAGAGGAATTAGAGGAGGATCTTGGGGGCACAAGGGAAGAACAATCCCCTTGCTAAAACCCCACATACCTGGTGAAGAAACTTGTAGAATCTGCCTGAAAATCAAAGAGGAAAGTTCAGCCCTAGCCTTTTCTCTGAAATACACTGAGAGAGAATTCTATGATGTTCTTCTGAGGATTAGCATGAGAATGAGGGAAGGAATCGATTTTCCCCACTAAAATGTCAAACTGGTGCTTAAACGATGTGGTTTAATGCTTGGGAGAATAGAAAATTACTAAATAGCCCTTAGAAATTTACAGGGAAAAACTGTTAGGTATCCCTAACGGGTGACCTAACGACTCGTTACAAGGTACAACGAGCCGTTGGATCCTCTCGTCAAGTACACTGGAAAATCTCTACTGATCCTTGAAGGGCACATGATGAGTCTTCATGACTGGGAATGACTCGTTGTGTCATCCGCCAGGTACACTGGTAAGAAGGCAAGGAAGGACTGGAAACGAAGGACCTGACGAGTCGTTACTGCTGATGACTACTCGTGTTGACCTTCCGTAAAGTACATATTGTCTACTTCTCAAATTCTAAAACTCTGGCTTAGCAACGGGCGACTTAACGAGTCGTATGGCCTGACAACGACTCGTGGGGTTATCTGTTAGGAACACTAATACATATTCTTGGCATCCTTCTTACGGCTGACCTGACAAGTCATTGGGTCCCTTAACGACCCTTCAGGTTGGTCGTTCTGCAACTTTTCTACAACTTTTCAGATTTTTCTAAATCAAGTCCCAAATATTGATTTTGAGCTTTCGGGGCATTACAACCTGCCTCCCTCAAGAATATGGTCAAGAGACTGTCATGACAATATTTCCATCTATAATTGTCTCGTGATCTTCTCATATTGTCACGAATCACAACATCAAAGTTGATCGGTATTCCCTTCATCAACATGTATACCAAGACAATCCGCTCTCGAGTCACCTCTGTCATATGTGTCCCAGGGAGAAAGACAACACACACCAACTTCACCCATACATTTGCCTCCCTATTCAAATAACCAAACACCAATGTGGAATGAGTGCCATTATCATCCCTCGCCCAACAGGCGGATGAGTGCTCACCACATAAAGTGTGATGGATGTCTCTGTATAGAGACTTCTCCACCAAGATGAAATACTTCAAAGGGTCTACTACAGGTGTCTCTAGGAATGAACCTTTTAGCTGTGAATCACATCACTTGATCTCTGATCTTTACCTTAGTTCCCTCTCTGAATGAAGTATCCCAATTTGCATAGAACTCGCTCACCAAAGAGAGGTTGCACCTTTCCGGCTCATTGAAGATATAACCAGCTCCCAACTCAAGTACCTTATCTTGAATGACCGGGAACTCAAGTGCCAAGCGGCCCTCATCTATCCAATTCTCAGGGGCATACTTGGCTTCTTTTTGAGTGTTGAACCAAGTAAGCCCATGAGGCTCGACCACTTTTGCTCAAAATCTCCTCGCAGGGCCGGCTTTGGAAGCTGAAGAACTAACCCCTATTTTTCCTTTCCTAGTCCTCTTGACACTTGGATTCACAACAACCACCTCCTTTCCTTTTGATGCCATGGTACCTAACAAGAAAAATCACGAACTTCACAAAATTAGCTTATGAACAAGATGGTTAACTATGTGATGAAGGTGAAAAATCCATCCTACACTTAATTTGCTAATGTTCTTGTGAGAATTTATCAAATGGAGTACTCAAGACTTCCCCCATCATCATCCAATCTCAACAATTCAATTTGATTCACTACTCTATACTACACCAAGTTCATGAATTTTTCTTTCTTTTCCACTCTCCTCTAACTTCAACTTTTTTCAAGAATGCCTCAACTAAGTCATCCCTCTCACTTTCCTCCTTCAATTCATAATTCAAGTAATTCATATAATAGAGTAACGATATTATATTCAACAAACATAAGGAATTTACTACCATCCAACATGAATTAATCAAGAACCTCACCAACTCTAGCATTTATCACATTCAAGAATCATGTACTTTCTCTCTCTACATTTAATACATCTACCCACCAACATTCAAGAATTAAATTCACCAAATCCCATCATTCCCACAAGTTAAGATCACCATATTCAATCAAGAATCAAGCTACCCAATAAAGATAACATAAAATAATGGAAGAATTTAAGACATTAAGTTCATAAAACCCCAAAACATGAAATTCATGCTTTTCACCAAAAATGATGATTTTGGATTCTAAATCTTGGGGAAGAGGGTGTGGGAGCATGCTTTCATCGTTAAACAAACAAGATAGAAGAAATATACTTACTTGAATGGAAGATGAGAGCTTCACCAACTTGTTGGAGAAGACAACAATGGAGGGGAAAGGGAGTGGGAGAATTACGGCTTAAGAGGAGGGAGAGAGGAATTTTTATTTTTTTCCTTTACAACTTTTTGAGGAAAAAGGATGAATGAGACTTCAAATAAATAAGTGGGAATGGGCTTTTATATAATTTTAATGTGTTTTAAGTTAATATTGACCAAAAATTTTCATCCAAATATACCCTGGCGCGCCACCCCGTCTATCTCACCACATACTTAGTGAACATTATTTTCCAGAGATAGGTGGATGGCAAGGCGCGCCACCCATATCATTACTGTAATACCCGGAAAGCCCAAAGATCAGACCCAGGAGTGAAACGGAGAAAAACTAGAAATCTGGCATCAAGTATTAAAATGAGTCATTCTATGACCCGTGGGGGCAGACCACAAGCCGTGATGTGACTCGTGGTGAGGATCAGGGTGTTAATTGGATTTTTGGGAGTTAGGGTCCCCACGAACATAACCATGAGTCGTGGTTAGGCCCCACGACTCGTTGAGTCAGTCGTGGGAAAGGATTTTGAGAAGGTGAAGAAAAGTGGCAGTGTACACTACGGAAGGACCCCATGAGTCGTGGTCAGTCACCACGATTCGTGGGATGGGTCATGGTCAGCAGATGGAAATTATTTGAAATTTAGGACAGTGCATATGACGGGTGGTGACCACGACTCGTGGTCACCGGTAAAGAATCGTGAGGTCCCTCACGATAAGCCCCAGATGAACCTTTAGGTAGTGTACATGACGATCGATGCCACTAGTCATGGCCTTGAGTAACGAGTCATCCAGTCCCGCGTGGGGACTGACAATTAGTTATTTCCTGCGAATTTAGTAAGGGTTTTTTCATAATTCCTATGATCCTAAGGTTTAAACTACATCGTTTTAAATTATGAATGATTAGTTTTAAGAGGGTTAAGTTCATTTTAGGCCATTCTACTCATGCGTGCAAAGTTAGAGAGTTAGAGAGGTGATCAAGCTTGTTCTCCTTCAAGTTCTCTTCAATTCCTCTTAGAAAATCAAAGAATTTTAAGAATCAGCTATAATCAGGTACCTGGGGTTATGAATGGGTGAATCCGTTCACACCCATGCCCAATCTCTCTTTAAATCATGAAAATTCGTATGCTGATTCTATGAGGTTTTAACCCAATGCATGAAATTCCTAATTCTCTATATGAGTATGATTTAAATATGTTTCTACTATTGAATTATGATTCATGGGCAAGTTTTACATTGTTTTCAATTAAAATCATGTTTTAAGATTTAACAATTTGAGATGCCCATTTATGAGAAATTCATGAAAGTTAAGATTTATGATGAATGTTCAAGTATGATGAGATATCATTGATGAAAAGCATGTTATCAAGTTACTCATGTTTATAATCATATTTTCAAGGGAATTAAGTATTTTCAAGCATGTTAAAGTATTGGGCAATGCTCATATATTCAAGTATGATTTATGATTTTCCCAAATTACGCTTACCATATGGTTTTGGAGCGAAGACTCCTAATTATTTTTCAGTTTGTGGTATGGTTTGAGCTAAAGCTCCTCATATGCATAAATTTCAGATTTGAGATGTATTTGATTATTGAGCTTCATCAATAGACGATGGTAAGCTTCGTTGAAAAATGATGGAGAGCATATACATATTTTTGGGAGTAGTGTCTAGCACCGAGTAGGCTAAGGGTTGATCACCCTATGCCTCAGAACTATGCGCCAATGTAGGTTTATACTATTTTATATATTACTTTGGGACCTCCCTTGTAAGTTATCCCTACGCCGATTGGGCCCCGAGCTTGATATCGATATCATGGTATCGTCCTTAGCCTTGAGAAGGCTTTGGACGGCTTTACCAACTTGAGTGTGATAGTTGGGGCCACGTAAACTCTATTGTGGTATGTCGGTTAAAAGATGAGTCTCCCATTGTTCCTCATTATTTGAATTATGCATGTTATCACTCATGTTATATAAATCTATATATGTTCTAAAGTAAGTTTGACTCAATGTTCATCTTTACTTATGACTATCAGATTTTAGCTTTGGGTCAATCGATTCAGTTATGATGTTATGTTATGTTGAGATCATGATTTTAGAAAAATAACATGCAATCCCTACTCTCAGATTCTTATTTGTGTATGTTTATTACTATGCATGTTTTAAATGATTTTACTTATTTAACCGGTTTACTCACCTTGCATATTCGGTAAATTCCATATACTGACCGCATACTCTATGCTGTATCATTTCATGATATAGGCCCCGACACTCAGTATCAGCCCTGGTCTTAGCCAGCCTTTCAGAGTTATCATCCTACACTTGTGGTGAGTCCTCATCTCCCTAGGACCATGTTTTTATCATATTTCTCTATGGATTTTTAGCTTTCAGCTTTAACGAGTTAGTTTGGGTATTGTCCCATCAACTTATCAGACTTAGAGGCTTTTCAGATAAAACGGATGTATTCAGCTTTAGATTGTGTATAATGATGATGTTTATTTCAGACTTTTGCTAAGATTATCATGTTAATTCTTCTATTTTATTGATTGAGTTAGATTAATGTTCATGCCATGGGTCGACTTGGAGTCTCTGGGGGCTCCTTGTCCCGTGTTGTGATCCGGGCCTACGTTCGGACCATAACAAACTTGGTATAAGAGAAATAGGTTTGAAGTGTCCTAGGGTGTCTGAAAGACGCATTGAGTAGAGTCTTTTTCATGGATGTGAAGCGCGCCACACTTATGAAGAAGAGGCTACGAGAAGTTTAGGAAATGGTCCCTTCTTTCATGATCTATGTCGTGCGATGAAATGCCTCCCTATCCTTCTAACTCATTCTATTCACGATTGCAGAATCATGGCTCCCCGTAGAGTTAATGGTAGGAGGATTGGGAATGGAAACGACCACGAGGATGGCAACAAAAGCGGGCACCAGTAGGCCCCACCAGTCCAGGAGCACCATACATCGGAGGCAGTTTCCCAAGATGAATTTCGAGCAGCTATTCAGATGCTCGCGCAGGCCTTGACCACTCAGGTAAATCAGTAGGCAGTTGCGCATATTTCGCAAAATAAAAATGCAACGGCAGCTCGAGTCAGGGATTTCTTAAGAATGAACCCGCCAGAGTTCCTTGGGTCAAAAGTAGATGAGGACCCGCATGAGTGAATTGATTAGATTGTAAAGATCACCCAAGTCATGAGGGTGAATGGAGTTGAGTGTGTGGAGTTGGCCTCATATCAGCTGAAGGGGATCGCACACATCTGATTTTGGCAATGGAAGGGTAGTAGGGTCGCCGGAGCGGGCCTTGTCACTTGGGAGAAGTTCCATATTGCATTCCTAGATCGGTTCTTCCCTCGTGAGATGAGGAAGTTGAAGGCAACTGAGTTCTTAAATCTTAAGCAAGGGAGGATGACGGTGCAGGTTTATGCCTTTGAGTTCACTTATCTATCAAAGTATGCCCCAGAGTTAGGGGATGATCAGAGGGCACGGGTGAGCAGATTTGTTCATGGTGTGGCAGACTATTTGGACAAGGATTGTAGGATCGCTATGCTCTACCAGGATATGGATTTCCCTCGAATAGTTTTATATGCCCAGGAGATGGAGGCAGTGCATACGAGAGAGAGAGAGGCCAAGAGGACCAGGACTGATAGTTATGGATTCTCTCAGCCGAGATCGGGTGGTGGGCACTGACAACAGACCCACTAGAGATCTTCAGCCCTAATATCTTCAGTGTTGAGTGTACCATCCAGGCCTAGGCATGATCATAGGGGGCGAGCATCAGGCTCTAAGGGTCAGAGCAGTAGACGCGTAGATTCTAGCATCCCCGCTTACCACAGATGTGGTCGGGGGCACACAGGCCAGTTTTTAGCAGGTGGTGCTTGCTTCGGGTGTGGGCATCCCGGACACATGCTCAAAGATTGCCCAGCAGGGAGACAGGGCCATGATGGGGATCGAGGCCCAACTTTCAATTCAGTAGCTCCTCCCGCACGCTTAGCACAATAGGGGGAATCTACCAGCACAGGTGGCGGCCAGTGCCAAACAAATTCTATGCCTTAGAATTATGCCCGAAGAAGGAGGTCTCCCCGAATGTGGTCACTAGTATGTTATGAGTTTTTCATCTTGATGTTTATGCTTTGTTAGATCTGGGTGTATTTTGTTACACCTTGTGTGGCTAGTAGCTTCAGAGTCAGTCCTGAAATCTTGTCAGAACCCTTCTTAGTCTCTACCCTAGTAGGTGATTCAATTGTAGCTAGACGGGTGTATAGAAGTTGTCCGGTCACATTCCTTCAGAAAGTCACCTCAGCAGATTTGATAGAGTTATCCATAACCAATTTTGATGTTATCCTCAGCATGGAATGGCTATTTGCATGTTATGCCTCAGTTAATTATAGAACCCGGGAAGTAGAGTTCAGATTTCTGGGTGAGCCAGTCATAGAGTGGAAGGGTAGTTAGCTGTGCCTGTAGGTCGTTTCATTTCCTACCTTAAAGCCAGAAAGATGATTTCTAAGGGTTGTGTGTACCATCTAGTTAGGGTTAAGAATGTTGAGTCTGATACCTCGACTATCCAGTCAGTCCTAGTAGTATGTGAGTATCCCGAAGTCTTCCCAGATGATTTACCAAGAATCCCGCCTGAGTGGGAGATTCATTTTGGTATTGATCTTCTTCCCGACACGCAACCTATATCTTTTTCTCCCTATAGAATGGCTCCAGCCGAGCTAAAGGAGTTGAAGGAGCAGTTGAAGGACATGTTAGATAAGGGTTTCATTAGACTGAGCAAGTCCCTATAGGGTGCACCAGTTCTCTTTATCTGAAAGAAAGATGGTTCTCTCCGTATTGTGTATTGATTATCGGCAATTGAACAAGCTCACCGTCAAGAACAGGTATCCTCTACCCAAGATTGATGACTTATTTGACCAGCTCCAGAGTGCCAAGTGCTTTTCAAAGATAGATCTCAGATTCAGGTAGCATCAACTTAGGGTTCGGGAGAGCGACATCCCGAAGATAGCTTTCAAGACGTGGTATGGTTATTATGAGTTTGTAGTTATGTATTTTAGACTAACGAATGCTTCTACAACTTTTATGGTTTTAATGAACAGGGTATTCAAGCCATACCTGGATACGTTCGTGATTATGTTTATTGATGACATCTTGATATACTCTCGGAGCGAGGAGGAGCATGTCGCTCATTTGAGAGTGGTGCTACAAACTCTCAAGGATCGCGAATTGTATGCCAAATTTAGCAAGTGTGAGTTTTGGTTGAACTCCGTGGCATTGTTGGGCCATGTGGTATCAAGTGAGGGTATAAAGGTGGACTCTGAGAAAATAGAAGCAGTGAAGAATTGGCCTAGACCGGTGAATCCTTCAGATATTAAGATCTTTTTGGGTTTAGCTGGCTACTATCGGAGATTTGTTGAAGGTTTCTCATCTATTACAACATCCTTGACCAAATTGACCTAAAAAAGGTGAAATTCCAATTGTCGGAGGCTTGTGAGAGGAGCTTTCAGGAGTTGAAGACTCGACTTACTTCAACACCAGTGTTAACCCTACCGAGGGTACCGATGGGTTTATGGTGTATTGTGATGCTTCAAGGATTAGACTTGGGTGTGTACTGATGCAGCATGGAAAAGTTATAGCATATGCCTCCATGAAACTAAAAGTTCATGAGAAGAATTACCCAGCCCATGATCTTGAATTGGCCATGGTGGTATTCACCTTGAAGATATGGAGACATTATTTGTACGAGGTCCACGTGGATGTGTTTACAGACCATAAGAGTTTACAATATGTGTTTACCCAGAAAGATCTCAATCTTCGACAAAAGAGGTGGTTGGAGCTACTCAAGGACTATGATATGAGTGTCCTTTACCATCCGGGTAAGGACAATGTCGTAGGAAACAAACTTAGTAGACTCTCTATGGAGAGTGTGTCCCATGTGGATGAGGGGAAGAAGGAGCTGGTGAAGGATGTGCATTGACTTGCAAGGTTGGGAGTTAGGTTGGTTGACTCAACCGATGGTGGTGTTATTATTCAGAACAGATTAGAATCATCTTTGGTGACTGATGTAAAAGCTAGACAAGATGAGGACCCGATTTTGGTAAAGTTAATGGAAGCCGTTCAGAATCAAAGGGTGGAGGTCTTCTTCAAAGGGGGAGATGGTGTGCTTCGGTACCAGGGTCACTTATGTGTTCCGGATGTTGATGGTTTGAGGAGTCGGATGTTGCACGAGGCTCATGGATCCAGGTGCCACCAAGATGTACCGTGACTTACGGGAAGTCTATTGGTGGAATGGCATGAATAAGGACATCGCAGAGTTTGTAGCTAAGTGTCCAAACTATCAGCAAGTGAAGGTCGTGCACCAGAGAACGAGAAGTATTCTTCAGGACATCAGCATTCCTACTTGGAAGTGGGAATAAATCAATGTGGACTTCATCACAGGTTTACCTCGTACTCGTCGACAATACGACTCCATTTGGGTTGTGGTAGACATGTTGACCAAGGCCACTCATTTTCTACCAGTCAAAACCACGAATTTGGTAGAGGAGTATGCCAAACAATATATCCGAGGGCTAGTTCGATTGCATGGAGTTTCCTTGTCCATCATATCAGACAGAGGTACTTACCTCTCAGTTTTGGAGGTCTTTTCAAAAGGACTAGATACTCAGGTTAAGCTTAGCACACAATTTCACCCACAAATGGATGGTCAAGTGGAGCAGACAATTCAGACTCTCGAGGACATGTTGAGAGCATGCGTAATTGACTTCAAAGGTAGTTGGGATGATCATTTGCCTCTTATCGAGTTTGCATACAATAATAGCTACCTTTCCAGTATTCAGATGGCTCCGTTTGAGGATCTCTATGGGCGAATATGTAGATCGCCTATTGGTTGGTTTGAAGTTGGTGAAGCGGAAAGATAGGACCAGATTAAGTCCATGAGGCTATAGAGAAGGTTGAGCTCATACGGGACAAGTTGAAAATAGCTCAAAGTCGCCAAAATTCCTATGCCGATGTGAGAAGGAGAGAACTTGAGTTCGAAGTGGATGATTGGGTGTTTTTGAAGGTGTCTCCCATGAAGGGAGTGATGCAGTTTGGAAAGAAAGGAAAACTCAACCCTTGTTATGTTGGCCCCTACCGAATTGTGAAACGGGTTGGCAAGGTGGCATATGAATTGGAGTTGCCCTCAAAATTAGCTTCCATGCATCCTGTATTCCATGTATCGCTCTTAAAGAAGTGTTTAGGTGATCCAACTCTAGTTGTTCCGGCGGATAGTGTTGGTGTGAAGGACAACCTTAGTTATGAGGAGGTTCCGGTGGAAATACTGGATCATCAGGTTCGAAGGCTAAGGAACAAGGAAGTAGCTTCATTCAAGGTTTTTTTGAGGAATCAGCAAGTTGAAGGAGCTACGTGGGAAACCGAAGCAGACATGATGGCTAGATACCCATATTTATTCTCTACCTGCTTAGTTCCAGCTTGAGGTATCAGTTTTTGCCCTAAAACTCTATTTAGTTTTCAAGTTCAGTTAATGTGACCAAGTTTCATTTATGTATAAGGATGTATGTATGATTCGTGAATTCAGTTCAACAATGTAGTTTGAATCGGAGATAGTCATTCCGACAGTTTTCAGCTTTAATGATCAATATTTGAATATGATGATTCCATTTTCTCTACTTTTATGTATATTTTCCAAAATTCAAGGAATTATATTCCCAAAGGGGAGATATTGTAATACCCGGAAGCCAAAAGATCAGACTCGAGAGTGAAATGGAGAAAAATTGGAAATTTGGCATTAGGTCACAGAACGAGTCATTCGGTGACTCGTGGGGGCAGACCACGAGTCGTGATGTGACTCGTGGTGAGGATCAGGGTGTTAATTGGATTTTTGGGAGTTAGGGTCCCCAAGGACATGATCACGAGTCGTGGTCAGGCCCAATAACTCGTTGAGTCAGTCGTGGGCAAGGATTTTGAGAAGGTGAAGAAAAGTGGAAGTGTACCCTACGGAAGGACCCCACGAGTCGTGGTCAGTCACCACGATTCGTGGGATGGGTCGTGGTCAGCAGATGGAAATTATTTGAAATTTAGGGTAGTGCATGTGAAGGGTGGTGACCACGACTCATGGTCACCGGTAACGAATCGTGAGGTCCCCCATGATGAACCCAAACGAACCCTCAGGCAGTGTACATGACGATCGATAACACAAGTCATGGCCTTGAGTAGCAGTCGTCCGGTCCCTCTTAGGGACTGATAGTCGATTATTTCCTACAAATTTAGTAAGGGTTTTAGATAATTTCTATGATCTCAAGCCTAAACTATGTCATTTAGAGATTATGAATGATGAGTTTTAAGAGGTTAAGTTCATGTTAGGCGATTCTTACTCATGCATGCAAAGTTAGAGAGTTAGAGAATTGATCAAGCTTGTTCTCCTTCAAGTTCTCTTCAATTCCTCTTGAAGCGATCGAGAGAAGTGTAAGAATCGGCTATAATCGAGTATGTAGGGTTATGAATGGGTGAATCTGTTCACACCCATGCCCAATCTCTCTTTAAATCATGAAAATTCGTATGTTGATTCTATAGTGTTTTTAACCCAATGCATGAAATTCCTAATTCTCTATATGGGTATGATTTAAATATGTTTCCACTATTAAATGATGATTCATGGGCAAGTTTTACATTGTTTTCAATTAAAATCATGTTTTAAGCTTTACAAATTTGAGATGCCCATTTATGAGAAATCATGAAAGTTGAGATTTATGATGAATGCTCAAGTATGATGAGATATTATTGATGAAAAGCATATTATCAAGTTACCCATATTTATAATCATGTTTTCAAGCGAATTAAGTATTTTCAAGCATGTTAAGTATTGGGAAAGAATTTGAATTCAAATTTTAAAAAATTTATGATTTTCCCGAATTAAACACACCACATGGTTTTAGAGTGAAGACTCCCAATTATTTTTCAGCTCGTGGTATGGTTTGAGCTAAAGCTTCTCATATGCATAAATTTTATATTTGAGATGTATTTGATTATTGAGCTTCGTCAATAGACGATGGTAACCGTTAAGAATTAAGGAGAGCATGTGCATGTTTTGAGAAGTAGTGTCTAACATCGAGTAGGCTAAGGGTTGATCACCCTATACCTCAGAACTATGCGCCAATGTAGGTTTGTCCTATTATATATGGATTACTCTAGGAGGCGCCTTGTGAGTTATTCCTGTCCGTGGGCCTGCGAGCTTGATATCAATATCATGGTATTGCCCTTATTACGATAAGGCTTTGGATGGCTCTACCACTTGAGTGTGATAGTTGGAGCCATGTAAGCTCTATCGTGGTATGTCGGTTAAAATATTAGTCTCCCATTGTTCTTCATGATTTAAATTATCCATGTTATCATTCATGTTATATAAATCTATATATGTTCTAAAGCATGTTTGACTCAATGTTCCAGCTTTGCCTTGACTATCGGATTTTAACTTTGGAGTCAATCGATTAGTTATAATGTTATGTTAATGTTGAGATCATGATTTCAAAAAAAATAGCATACAAGCCCTACTCGAGATTCTTATTTGTTTATGTTTATTACTATGGATGTTTTAAATGATTTTACTTATTTAGCGGTTTACTCACCTTGCATACTTGGTACATTTCACGTGCGAACGCATACTCTATGCTATATCATTTTCATGATACGAGGCCTAGACATAGACTCGGCCCGTTCTTAGCCAGCCTTTTAGAGTTAGCATCATACGTTTGTGGTGAGTCCTCATCTCCGAGGACCATGTTTTTATCGAGATTTCTCTATGTATTTTACATTTTTCGCTTTAGCGAGTTAAGTGAGGTCTTGTCCCATCAACTCATCATACTTAGAGGCTTTTCATACAAAAAGGATGTATTCAACTTCAGATTGTGTATTTTGATGTTATGTTTATTTCGAGACTTCCGCTAATATTATCATGTTAAGTCTTATTGTTTTATTGATTGAGTTAGATGAGTGTTCCTGCTATGGGTCGACTTGGAGTCTCTCGGGGCTCCTTGTCCCATGTTGCGATCGGGCTGTGTTCGGGTCGTGAAAATTACCACAAAAAATTTTTCTTCTAGGATTTAACTCTAATTGCCTAATGTCGGGCATCTCACCCCCGAGACTTACACTTTTTAGCTCGATGACCCCGGCTCGTTCTTGCCTCTTACACCCTCTTCGTCTCTACTAACAAAAGAAAAATATACAAAATGTTAGAAGGATGGGTTGCACTCCCACCAAGCACCTTAGTTAAGTCGTGCCACGACATTCATGGAGTTACTCCCATGCGGTGCACGATTTAACATCGCGGCACGGCCTGGCCCCCTTTACTCCTTCATCGAGTAGACACGCTGATCATACCAAGGATCTACTAAACTTTCATCGGGCGATTCTTTGCTCCACTAACTCGATTATAACTTCGAGTTCTCCCGGCTGGCTTCACTTTGAAGTCCTCATAGTGAGTGGAATTTGTCTTGCTACGAACACTTCAAGCACTAATTCTTGAACATCTACTTTCATAGACATCTTCCCCGACTAAACATGTATGATAGTGTCGGCGATTGAGTCAGAATCCTCCCAAATGGGGAACTGCATCTACCTCATAGTCTAGGATTATAAAGTTCTTGCCGTGAGGATGAAAAGGTCCTACCTTAATCAAGACATCTTCAATGATTTCCTTGAGATAGGCGGAGACCAATCAGCAAGTTGCAAAATCAACGTGGCGAGGATGTGGTTCACCTAATCCCGAGGATTCGAGAATAGGGATGCGGGCATCATGTTGATGCACGCACCCAAATCCTCAAGGATGAAGCCCACTTCCTTACTTCCAATAGTGATAGGGATAGTGAAGCTCCCGGGGTCCTTTAGCTTTTTAGGAATTTTTTCTTGATTCGGGAGGCGCACTCTTACGTAGTAAGAGCCATGATTTCAAACTCGTATGCCTCCTCTTATTGGCCACGATAACCACGAGATACACACGTACTTTGGAACTTCACAAAAGCTCCACCAATGAAATATTCACATGAATCTACTTTAACAACTCAAGAAACTTACTAGAGAATTTGTGTCCTCCTCTTTCTTTGAGGAAATGGAGGATGTGGTCTAGCTACTATAATTTTCGGATTGCGGATTGCTAGACTCGCCCTCGAGTCTTGGATCTCATGGCACATTCCTCATCAGCTTTATCTTTTTTGCAGGGACAACCTCACCCCGGCTCCTTACCCACTTTGCACAAGAAGATAGCATTTACATTTTCCTTGGGGTTCTTCCCGGTGTTATGCAGGAGTGCCCCTGTGGTCTACTTGTTACTGTCATGAGGCCAAGTGCCCCATTTGCCTTTGAAGCTCATGGATAGACTTTTGTATTTCATTGACTACTTGAGTCTTACGCACCATCCATTGCTTCATTGTCTCCTTAAAGCGCTCTACTACGCCTTGTGGCCTTTGATAGAAATATTTTGGGGCCTTTGGAATTTTGATTCCCTCCCCATGGGGGATTTTCTCCATTTTGGTACACGATTATAGCATTACCCATAAAACCTCCATCACATTTGACCTTGTTGTCCCACAAAATATACGGCTCAACATTAAGAGGACAACTTTGAATAGGCGTGTATTTCTCCATACCTCACGTGATGGCGGTGGGATTTGTACTTGCGCATGGCCTCCTTCTGGTGTGGTCACCAACTTGCGATTGCATTCACCAGGCGGCCAATGTACGCCTGATTACACGACCGCGACACGAACATAGGCAGGATAGAGACATGGGAGCGGGAACTCCGAGACTCCAAGTTGACTCATGGCATGAATATAGAAACTAGAGCATACAACAAGCGGAAAATGATAAAATAAAACATGCTTAGCGGAAGTGCATACATATCAATCTAAAAAAAAAGTCTAATAATGACAAAAATTTGAGTTCTATATAATGTACGAAAGCCTCTAACTCAAGTGATGAGCTTATTGGATATCGCCCCAACTAGCTTGACAAAGGCACATGGCAGTAACATAACAATGGATATCTACATGTCTCGAAGGATGAGGACTCACCATCAACTGGATAACGGGCGAGAGAAACGAGGACTAATGATGCGAGCAGGGTGATTCCTCGAACTGTATCATAAAATGATACATCATAGAGTATGCGATGTTACTGCGAGTGTGCGAGTATGCAAGGTAAGTAAAAACGGACGACTAAAACACATAGAGTTCGTAAGAGTAGGAAAACATAAACATGAAGTAAATATCATAATGTAAACATAAGGCTTAAGGATTTCAAACCCTTTCACTTAATCCGATCATAATCATAGTTATAAGAGAAACTTTATAAAATATAGCAGGCAAAAGTAACATAAACATAACCACACATAAATCATGGAGAATAATGGGAGAACTCTTCTTAGACAGAGCACCATCATGATAGAGCTTACATGATGTCCCACTATTTCTCCCAAATGGTCGGGGCGTCCCGGGTTTTCCGGGCAAGGAACATGCATTATGATGATATCCTGGTGTCCAACAATATATGTATATACTGCCGGTGAGCGCTTTGTTATGAGACCATGAGGTTTACTTGAACCGCCGAGTCTACTCGGTGGTAGACAATTTAACTCCCAAAAATATGCACATGAGGCTTATATCGAAAATGGAAGTGAATCATTCATGTGGAGTTATGGCCAAATAAATCACAACATACTTGATCATACTTGAAATACATGATTAGCCATGGTAAAGGGCCCGTGACTCGGCCAATAGTCATAAATTCATAATCATAGAAGAGCATGCATACTTGTGAAAATACATTATACTTGATATTCATAAATCCATGATGAGTACTTGAGAGAAATCATAAATCATAATTTAGGGCTTAAGAAGATCAAGATCATAATAGAATTATAACTTGACATTTCATGAAACCTTCATAATTGGGCATAATTTAATTAAAATGCGGAAATTATGAATTAATAATCCAAATTGATAATTAAATACGCACATAAATCTTAAAAACATGATTGATACATGAAGGGAATTGACTCATAGATAGATCATAGAGAATTTCACAAAATTTGGAATTAAACCCATAGATTATGAACTTGAATCTAGAATTGAAATCCATGGAATTAAGAAGAGTAATGAGCATGAGAGTGAAAGGAACTCTCAATATCATAGTCTTATACTTGGGTGATCGATTTACACTCCTCTTGAAAGCGAAAGGAAATTGGAGGAAAAATTGGGGAATTCCTCAAGCTTGATCTCTAAGGAAGAACTCTTAACTTGCATGCATGGAATGGTAAGGCTTAGGATAGGTTTGAGTCTTAAAGCCCTTCTAACTGATCTTAAAACAGTAGTTTAGGACGAAGTAGATCTTAGGAATTATGAAAATATCCTTAATAACAAGTATGAAAATTTTGCACGAGTGATTGACCACAATCGATACTGTAGGCTAGATCCTTTGATACCCGACTCGGGTATCCACTACATTATTACTGTGATGAATCCTGCATCTAGACTTCCCAAGAGTGACACCACGGCTCGTACCTTCATTCAACAAGTCGTGGGTTCCATCCGTTACCTTGGCCCGGGAGAATTTCCTGCTCCTTCCCTCGGGCACTTACCACGACTCGTTCTCCACAATGACGAGTCATAGATACCAGTGTAACATCAGAGCCACGAACATGGTGACAACTAACGACCCCAACCTACGACTTGTTACATCTTTCTCTGGAGTGCGTACCATGGACCCATTACCTGCGAGCCTCATACATGAGAATATGACCACGGGTGGATCCACGGGTCATTAGACCCTCAACGACTCGTACCCACGAGTCATTGGAAAGTTATCTCGAGATTTTTTTCTGCTTTTCATTTCAAATTTCGGAGTCTAGTCTTAGCACTTAGGGGTATTACATTACTACTACACCATCCATCTCAAGCTTTCTCGGCACCTTTGCTACTTCAAATCCTTTGCACAGTCTTGATAATCCTAACTCCCCCCAAACATGAGGTTCAAGAGAGCCTCGAATTTCATTATAACTTTGGACGAATGCACTCACTGTGCGGTAGCATCAAGAGGAGTATCTTAGACTGGTTTGAGAACCTCCAATGAAGTTTTGCCCGATTATTTCCTTATGTTGCATGTGGTGTGAACAATCCCTCAAGTAACCTTTGTAACATTCCCACACTTGCGCTAGAAGTTTCTCCATCTTTACTATATGAATCAGGAGATATTTTATTTCAGTTCTTTAGTTCTTCTTGAAGAGAAAAGCTGGTTGATGAACTTATTGGAGAGGATCTCCCAAGTGGTGATGGATCACACGGGCTCATTTTGACCATTCCTTGGCTTCTCGATTACCTAAGAGCAGTAATGCCTCGAAAACTCAAAGACTAGACTAGGGACTTAAATCATAGAAGCGAAAATTTGCACCAAGTCACAGAACGAGTCATTTTGTGACCCATGGGAGGTGACCACGAGTTGTTAAGTGACTCATGGTGAGGATTGGGAGCTTAATTGGAAATTTGGAAAATGGATGACCACGGGTGTGACCGCGGGTCATGGTCACACGAGTCATGATACCCATGGTCAAGAATAAAATTAAAGTAGGAAATGTTAGGTAGTGAACTTCTTGACTAGTCTGCAGTCGTGTGGTCCATGCCTAACCGTTTGGTGACCCGTGGTCAAGTTTTCGTTAAGATTTAGAGGAGGCCGGGCCGGTGTATCCAGCGGGTCTTCACCACGACTCATTTGGGACACCACAAGTCGTGGTGTCACCCGCGAGAGGTCTCCCGAGGATTTTAAGCGGTGTGGTTCACGGGAGGTGACCGATCGTGGTTGCAAAGCACGACTTCGTTAGGTCCTACGTGGTGACCATCGGTGGAGTTCCAGGAAGTTCACCTCATGAGTGTGACCCGAGGTGTGGTCAGCGGCCCGCGACTTGTTAGGTCACCGTAAGGAGAAGTGGCGATCAATTTTCACACGCAAGTTTTCAAGGGTCTTTCGGTAAATTCCCTACCCTCATAGACTCTAAACTACGTTTTTTATGCATATTTTCAGAATATTAGAGGGGTTAAATGGTTTCTTTCCTCATTCTCCCCATCCGAGACTCTTAGAAACCATCGTAAAACTTCTCTCAGAACTTTTTTGAGCAAGACTGAGGCAACTTTTCCCCTCGTTTCTCGAAATGCTGGGCCAGACTTCACGGGTATGTGGGAATTCAATAAAGGAATAGTTCTTCCCTTGTTTCCCCAAATTCCTCCCTATATCTCTCTTATCAATTGTAGCCCTAAAATTACTAGAAATGCCAAGAAATTGCTAATCATACTGTCTAAATCATGTGGATTATTATACCATGTTAATTATATAATTTCCATCAGTTTGTAGTGAAATGATGTAAATCTTTTGAAGTAAAATTTAGCCCTATTTCTTGAACTAGAAACTCTTGAAATTTGCATTAGTGCTTGAATATCGAAATCTTGCTTGGATTTATCGGTGTGGTGGACTCCCATGTTGTTAGTAGCATTGAAACTAAATCGAGATTATTGTCAATTCAATTTTAGTAAGAATGTTAGAATTCTCGGTATTAGTCGATGTCGGCTAATCGGTTTGACTACAGAAATTTACGAGGTGTCAGTAGTACATTCCAATTAATAGAATCGGATTCGAGTCGGTTTTATTGGGCCACTAGAGTCATGACACTTTAGATAAATAGCTCGACTAGACTTAGGACCACGGTTTGATTTTAGTTTGTTCTTTGACGGTAATGACGCTTCTAGATAAGCAACTCGACGGTTTTAGAACCTAGTTTCAAAATGCGGTCGATCAAACTCTCGGGGTGCTTTTAGATATGTATACGAGTAGTCTTGGGCCCCGATTCTGAGTTGTCGGCTTAATACTCGGTCTAGGACTATCTAGTGGGAGTAGGACTTAGCACTAAGCGAGTGGGGTTCAGTACACTCCTAGGTTTCCAGAACTATATTACCACCATAGGTTACATTATTTTATTGTGTTAATTATTTATACTCTTGTGATCACCGATTCATGCCTTTACACCTGAAGGTATGTTGGGTCCCTATCGATAGGATGTATACATCGGACTCCACGTCCGGCGCACGTGGTTATGTATCGATTTATGAACTCTCACTAGTGATTCAGTCCCGGTTCATTTTAGTTCAAGCTCAATTATTCCGAATTTCGACATGCTTTGACCATCGAGCGGTCTTTCGGGCCATCTCGATTATTCAGTCATTCAATTTAGCACAGTTGGTTATTGTATATCTTTTTAGTTTAGCATTTTTATTCCATTGTGTTATGTTTCTCTCACTTACTCGGTACATTCAATCTTGTAGCATACTTTATCTTTGTATCATTTTATGTGAAATACAGGCGCAGGATCTCGAGTCTCGGCCCACCAGCTGGCCAGATCACTCACGAAGACTTCAAGCATTCTAGTTGGTGAGTCCTCATTCGAGGATGGAGATTTATTTCTTGATTATATTTATCCTTCCCTTTTTATTTAGATTTGGAGTTAGTTTGGGGGGCTTGTCCTAGCAACTCATCGGTCATAGTGGCTTTCGGAGCCTTGATTGGTTTTCAAACTTGTAGCTTTGTTCTAATATGTTCAAATATTATGAACCAACTTTATTTCTTTCAAGTATTTATATTTTTTTCTTTAAACTTCCATTGAACAAATTTATATATTTTCGAACGCCGGTGTATGATAGACCGGGTGCTTGTGACTCAAATGCAAGTGTTCCATCAGTGTAAACTCGGGCGTGACAGAAATAAAGTTAACTTGACATATTCATACGACACGTTCTTGTAGTGGAAGTTCTCACTCGGCTCTACAAACGTCATCGGATGCCTATGGGGATCCCTCGTGCGGCTTGCCACACAGGAATTGGAAAGTGTTTTGTACCAACCATACAATCCTTCCTTAAGCTCAAAGTTCCTAGTGATTGTCGATCGACAATCGCTTTAGAAAAAATCCTCCAAATTAGGCCTAGCAAAATGCATCACTTTGGAACTCTCTCATTCTCTTCACTGCCCTTGCAGATGTTTTCCATAACTAACCTTCAAAAGGTTCTCTGCATTTCGGGATCAAGATAAGCCAAAGGTGGTCCTTGACTTCTTGTGCTTAGCATACAACGAGGCAAAATACCTTGTTAACTTCAACAAAAACAAGAAACAAACATAAAATACAGACTAGCGAAACAAAATTCTAACCTACAAACAATTAAACAATATTCAAGTCCTCGGCAACGGTGCCAAAAAACTTGTCTCGCCCGTACATGCTAGCGCACGTGGTCATCAAGTAATATAGGATTTTGAAGTCAGATATCATACCAGGACTTGTCAATTTAATCAGGTTGTCACTTTAATTTCACTAATGAAGATTGGTTTGTAAAATTAAACTACTAAAACTTCAAATATAAAATTAACTAAAATGAATGCAAGCTTGATTGTATTTCGATAATGATGAAAGACTAGGGCAATAACATTTGGTTGGTTTCAAGTTAGTTTCCGGACGTAATTAAGCGGAATGATTCTTCCTAGGGTTGCTAGTTACAAGTTTCTATCCCATTTCTTGCCACTATCCTAGCATCAGAGAACTATTTTATGAACCTAACGCCTATATCCCTATTGTCACAGGAGAACAAATGAGGCAGCGATTATGCCCTACTTATATTCGGCTAAGACGGGGTTGAAGGGTATATCCCTATCCTCAGCAACTTCTATCCTATCACCAATGGTTTCAAGGGTCTTTGAATTCCTGATTACGTATTTATTTTTAACCCTTTCGATTCCTTTCCCATGTTCAATGAAATCCAATTACTTACAAGGTGATCAATCTCATAAATAATAAATTAACATAATATTACAAACAAGCGTAAAGAAGAATCAAAACCAACTTTAATTAGTCTTTCAAACAATCAACTATTCACTATGGACACAACCCTAGAATATGAGTTTATCCACTCATAGACAAACGGAAAAACAAATACTTATTCATCATCATATGAAAATATGAAGTAAAGAAGAAAACCTAGTGTTAGAACTTTGTCTTCCTTCCAAGCGGTTTACAAGCTTTCATAAACGAACTACGGAATGTAAATGAGTGAAGACTACTCCAAGAAGTTAAAGCTGCTTAGAAATGACCTAAGGCCACTATTTATAGATGAGCTTTCAAGAGAATTAGCCTTTGCCATCAAGAATTTGCTTCAAAATCAGTATTTTACGCCTCGGAATGACGGCAGGGGTGCCACCCACCTATCTTACTCCATAGACTTAGTCATATCTCTAGAAATTTCATTCTGCATAGGAATTACCGCGCACCCCGCTTCTATCTCTCTAGGTGTTCATCAGAATTTCTCTAAGTATGAACACTCTAGCGCGGGTGCCACTCATTTCGCCAAATTTTTGAAGTGCAATTTACGCGAAGTTTGAGGGCTATTTGTAGTGACATGACCGTAACTCTTAGGCCCCGAAGTTCTTGTTCTCTAAAGTTGGACTTGGTGCGAGGCCATCCATGGCACCAAACCTTTCGACTCCTCAAATCTTCATTTTTTTGCATCATTTTAAGCCCATTTTGCTTAGTTTCTATAAATCAACTCAAATCATTTGTTAGTGCGTAAAACACATACATACATGAATTTAAGCATAAATTAAGGATTATGAACTCAAAACATGATCAAATATGGGTAAAATAATGGCAAATGAGCATAAAAATATGCACAAATATCACATAAAACTATATGATTCTAAAGCCTTTGCTTAACATTTTGTTAATGTGATCTTATCATCTTTCATAGTGAACATTCTTTGTCGCAACCTTTTTACAGGGTAATCATGGTGTTCGAGTCTACCTTACACACACCTTCACTAAACACACTATACCTTCTATATGTACCAGATAATTCTATCCACCTAGTATTGGACAAATGAAAAGAAGTCACCTAGTGTTTTTGCTTCCACTACGTTTCAAACCTAAAACCTCATAGTTCTTAGCTCACTTCATAAACGTAGGTCACATCCTTGGGGTCAATCCATTTGTTTCACAATTATAACTTGGAACTTCCTTTTACGATTATAACTTTAAGGTTATTCTTATTTAGAGTAACTCTCCGGACTTTAGTTTCCACCGAAAAGATACATGAAATCACGAATCTTTTCTTTATATCCTCATAATTTTCAATCAATCTCCCATTCATCAACAACTTGTCAGTATATTTACATAGTTATGACCTGAAGCTCTTCATTATTTAAATAACTCAAAAAAATTCTCTATCAAAGCATTAGTGTTCCTGAAACTTTTTTTATAAATCTTAAATCTTTTTATATCTCCTCATAATGATCAATCCATCTCCCATTCAACGCTAGTCAAGGTTGTATTTGTATTCTCCTCCAACAATAAGTATTTTGATTTTGCATTTGTATCTATCCTCTAATAATAAGTATCTTGATTTTGTCTTCGTGATATTTGTTTAGACTTAATGAAATAATTTACCACCGATGTGCCTATGTAATTGAACCACATTCGGTCTATTTGCATATTAGAAAGTTAATAAGTACATGTGAACACCTAGATTTTACAATAGAAGCCTCATGATCATGGGAGTAAACATCATGACCTATCAAATAGGATTTTGCCTCAATTTTACTAACTTCAAAGAGCGTTTTTAGATTACAACTCTATAATGAATATGACTAACTCTAGTACCTCACAATCACTAATTAGCTATAATCTATCAACTCATTCTAGACTCTAGACCTCAATTTAGAATTTTTCACCTAACAATGAAGTAAATCTAAGAAGTCCTTTTCTCAGACTCACACGCAAAGAATCACTTAGAACTCTACTTTATTACAATCTTCAGCATTGGACTCTTTCTTGATCTCTTCTTTGATAATTGCTTTTATGAATAAAAGCTATTTTAATTCTCGCAATCATCAAAACTTCTTCTTCTGACTTTGTAGAATATATATAGGTTGTTTCTTGTACTCTGTCCAACTCCAATTGTCTTCTCCGTCTCTATTATGTTTTGGAGTCTAGAAGGAAAGTAATTTCCTTTTTCCTTCTCTTTGTGTTTTATTCAACATATCAACTCTTTCCTTTTGTAACGCTTTCACACGTTTCTTGTTTACTCTTTTCCTTTACTTGTTGCTTGATACGCTTTGCATACACTATGTCTGGATTACGTATCATAAGAAAATATATTCAACTATATGGGGAAACTGTTTCACCTTGTCAATTATCAAAATATTCATGTCAATTTACTAACAAATTCTTCCTTTTTGATGATAACAAACATATCATAGTTGCTTTATCATTTTATTAGTATACTAGTATGCTATCCTCCTCCTCCTCTTGCTTTCCTCTTTTGACATCATTGAAAAGGATTAGAAAAAGAACCTACTTGAATCTGAAGACAAAGTGCAATAATTTAAGAACCCATGGCCCTTTAGGGCCCCAAACCCAAAGCATGTTATTTAAAATGCAATAAAATTATAACTATATTAATGACATGAAACAAAAAAACAAGATTTATAGGACCACAACATGATGACTTGACTAGAGTGAAGTAAGAAAGATTGAAGGATGAAGGAGTATTCTTCGACCAAGAGAAGCTTGTAAATCCTGTTACTATGAACAATCTACTTTTGTAGAATTCTCTCTTTGAATGCGGAGATTTTATCATGTGCAATGTTTAGGTAAAATTTAAGTTGAGCATTCTCTCCTTTTAAGGACACAACACGAGCCTTGGCATTCGGTAGATCTAGAATCGCCCGAGTTGCGGGACTCTTCCCTTTTTGAACATGGTCTAGTCTATGAAATAACATTCCTCTAGGTTCTCCCATCCAAAAATTCCTTCTTAGCCTACCTTTTCTTCAATAAAGGATCTAATTTTCCAAGAACTCTAGTGAGAAGAAAACCATAAGCCAAACCATGAGAACTTTTTTTTGGATTTATAACTCGTGTCATGTGTACGATCATAAGTAAGGGGATATTCACTTTTGATGGGTGTAAGCATCTCCATTAGACCAAGATTGCGATAAGAAGCCTCATGATGCCTTTTAGTTCTAGGATGGAGGCACTTGTTCACCAATTCACATGACAACCTATGATTAGGGCTCATTTCTCCTTTGACCTCTTTTAGACCTTATAGTTACCCTTTCTTGTGTGAACTTGGTTGTAAGAGTACAATCCTCAGTCCAATCCCTATCATACGCAACATATCCTTCAATAGGAACCTAAAGCAGTTCACCTAGCACCCCTTCTATTAAAATAAATGGCATACCCCGTACAGTCAGTTTCACCTTTCTATCTTCAACCACTTTAAGGTTGACATAGAACTCCACCACTTCTTACTCATGCACCTTGTTGAGTGGGCAAACATATAAGTGTTCCCACTCTTGGAATCAATCTTCTCACTTAATCTTGGCATACCAGGTTTAGACACCACATACTCATCTATCACCCTCCCTTTAAGAACATTTTGGGAACTAAAGTATCTTTCTTTTCCTAGGGTTAGGAATTTTACGATATTCTTATTTATCTTTGGTGCAATTTTGATTGATGAAGAAGATCTAGATCCCAATGCATGTATGAGTTCTTTACCTCTTAGTGGAAGAGGGGTAGAGTCACTGTTTGGAATCGATTGTGTGGGACTATAAGCCTTGTCAATTTGCTTTTATCTAAGTTGATGAGGTCTGGGCTCCCTTTGGCTATCACCTTCTTTAGTCTCGTGTTTCCTCTTTTCTTTCTAAAGGACACTCACTTTGTTCTCTTTCTCAAGGCCCCCATCCTCTAGGTCTTTGACGGAGAGGTTTTTAGTGTAATATATTTCTTGGTGGTGTTAGCTTCCTTATTTTTAAGTATCTCCCGTTTGAGCTCGAGAGGAAAATTGTACTCCTCATCATCATCTTTTGATACATTTGAATCACCCATTTTTGTGACTCCTCCTTGTCATAACGATTCCCAGTCAATGCTTTTCCTTTTTTTCTTTCCCAATTCACTATTCCATTTTGTATCATTTCCCCTTTTAATACTACCTTGAATCCATCCTTCGAGAGTTTTGTCGGTGCCCCCTTCCATTTCCATAGGGACCTCAACATTTGGACTAGCTATAAAAGAAGGCTCCTTGTGGGTGGAGAATGGAGTGGTGGTATGGATAATGGAATGGTATGAGAGGGGGTGAGTCCATTAGGGATGAACTTTATGATTTGTCCTTTTGGGGCTTTTTAGTTGGGTGCAATATTAAAGTGGGAAGTTTCCCTTGGGTGGTAGATGGGGAATTTTGGGAGGTAATTCTTTTTCATACGAGAAATACCTTGAAAATAAAGGTTTTGAAAGAGGAAGCCATTATAATGATTTGAAGGTCAAGTATATCTGGGGCAGAAGTAAGAGGAAGATGACTGCACTTTAGGAGTAAGGAACAAGTTTTGGAATTTAAAGAGATGATGATGATTATCCTATATATTTTAAAGATTAAATTAGGAGGTGAGAAGGTTAGAGGAATAACGAGGGAAAGGATGTATCATGGTTGATGATTTTCAAGAATGACTTGTGTTAGAGTTTGATTAATTTGGCAGCTTGAATTTTGGATGATGGGATGTATTATATAAAATTGCCACCCTCTTTGAGTGCTTTCATGATGGAACAGTTTCATCAGCATATTGCCATAATTATCAATTCAATTTATAAGACATATTAATTAAGGGTTAGTACTTGAGACCATTTACCTTATGGAGGGACCTTATTCCTCCTATATTTCTCCCTACATAGAACTTCTTCTATTGCACTGATTTAGCAAATAAGTGTAACATCATCGGTTCAATTTGAACCATATGGTATGCAGGCATTATACCTAATTAAAGATACAAGATTGGACTAATAAATTTGTTGCCAAGGAACATAGTAATAATGGGAATAATCATTAGTCTAGTCAATTTAGAGGAAGATAAAACATAAATTTGAGTAGTTTTTGATGAGTCCAAGTTCCTGTGAATTCTTTCATGTGGTTTCCTTCCCAAAACTTTTGTGAATATGTCGGCCACTTGGTTTCAGTCTTGCAAAATTCCATTGAAATACATCCTTTTCCAACATTATCCTTAACAAATGTTGGCGAATATCAATGTGTTTAGCTCTTTTTATGATGAAATGGTTGTTTCTATGTTCATTGTCTTGATATTATCAGACGTGATAAGAATGCACTCAATAACTGTCATAGTGTTCTAGTTGTTGCTTGGTCCATTGGGTGAGCACAACATATTCTTGCTTGATGTGTCAAAATTTTTTGACATATCTTTGCTTTATTTTATAATATTTTACATGTCTTTAGGAATTAAATAAGAATAAACTAACCTCATTATGTATGTTTCAAGAACACAAGCAAAATGAAGAAAAGAGGAAGTAAACAAAAAATCTATCCAAAAAGGAAAACAAAATACGGTTTGTCTTTTTGAAAGAATTCCACACGTTCATCCATCTAGAAAGTGCCCTTTGTTTCCGGAAACCATAATGAAGATTTCCACACAATCGACGGAGTAAAGAGCAAACTTTCTTTCCAAAAAGATGCTCCATCAATTGACAGATGGATCTATGAGGAGACAGAGGACCATCCTAATTGACAAGAAAGACAAACCTTCTTCCCAAAAGATGGTCCGCCAATAAAAGGGCGAAGTGACTTAGGAAGATGAGGCTTTTAATCGATGGAGCAATAGACGATCGTTCTTCCAAGAACGGTCCGTCCCTGCACTGAGATCGTCCGAGTTTAGAATTATTTTAGGGTTTAAAGATATAGTATAAATAGGTTTTCTTCTTTTTAGTAGTTTTTATTAGAGAAAAGAATAGACGGATATAATACTTTACCTTTCGGCCATAGTAGGTAGATCTTATCTTTAGATGTAATTTTGAATATTCAATTTCATCAATTCAAGATTTCTTCTACAATTTACAATTTTGTGGTAAGGATGTCTAATTATGTACTTTCTCCTCTTCTTCTTTATGAGCTGAGTGCCAAGATCTGCCTCTGGAGTCTATGTGTTGTGTAATCTGGTTGCAAATTGATTGTAAGTTCAAGAACATTTGATTGATCTTTGCTTTGTAGTTTGTGATTGTTGATGAAAATCATCCAATCCTACCCAATTACCTTTATGATTCTTGAGAGGGCAAATTTAGGTTTGCTTAACATCAATCAATAATAACTCAAGGCCTAACCCTTGTTTAATAGATTCTCCTAGTCATAGGTTGAATTTCAATTGGAACTAAGCAAATAGGTAAGGGAGTTCTCTTCAATTTGACAAAATTGGAGTAGTGATACCATGGTGCTATTGAAAGATACCCATGGGTTGTCAAGTTATTCTTGCATGTTCAACTATAGCCCTTTCAATTTACTCATATGGTGTTTTACGAGGATCAATCCATAATTAGGGTCACTTCTCTAGTATTTCCACCAATTGAATTAACCCTAAAAAAATTTACATTCAATAGTTGTAGTTAAATTTTGCCTAATCTAATTAGAATAGTCTCTAAACCTACAAATCTAGATTGACAGAGATACTAGATAGTTTTGGGTAAGGTAGTCTCTACGATCGCGACTCCAAGTTGGGTACTATATTTGCTACGATCGTTTACAGTATAATTAATTGGAGTAGATTTAAGCATCTTGCAAATGTTATGGCGCCTTTGCTAGGGACTACGACATAAGCCCTATCTGGCACTATCACTTTAGTTTATTTGATTAGACCTATTCTTTCACTTTTTGCTTTGTTTGGTATTATACAACGATTAATTGATAGCATTGTAAATTCGAAAGGATGGATCCTTGATTATTCTTGTATTTCATAGTCAAATGATGATCATATGGATATCAAAGTTCCATGAAGGATATTGACCCTCAATATCAATATTATTTGATTAAGGAATGCAATCAGTTAATTATATAGAGATGAATTATGCATATTCACCATTTTGATGTGGGGAGGACTCCATATGATTATGATAAAGAACCATCATTTCATCCCTCTAGTCATTATGAAAATTGGGGTTCCCAACCATAATGTATAGATGATTAAAACGGTTGGGATGAGCAACATAATTCAATGAAAGGTGGAACCTAGAGCCAAACTTTGACTCCAAGGCTCTAAGGTTAGAAAGTATGCTTAATCGAGTTTCTGAGAACCAAGGAGGAGGAAGCCAATCTAAGAGCATGGCCCGTGTGGTGAATACCCGGTTAGAATCACTTCAGAATCTTGATTGTCATATGCGTCATATTCTTGGCGAGATGAGATGATGATGCCTTTGAGAGTAATAAGAGGACCCTTTCATTTATTGTTTGAAGCGCACAATAATAAGTGGGAAAGTGTTGCAATCAAGAACCGAGCCCAGGCATATCCATGGAAGAAGAGACTCATGTCGAGGAGAGCTAAGCTCGAATATTGGGTTGGCACCTAGAAAGGTGATTGATGAAGCCTCAATTGAGTAAGTGAATGATGAACTTAAGGTGGAGGCTTCAATCTCTCTACCAAAGCTTTCTATTCCTCATCCTTCTTTTCCTCAATAGTTGAAGAAGAAGCATGATAATGAAAGGATGGCTAAGCATCTTGACATACTGAAACAAGTATCTTTGAATATATCCTTTGTGAAGCTTTACAAAGATATTCTAGGGTTTGAAAAATATCTCAAGAGGCTTTTAACAAGATGCGGCCAAAACAATAATGAGATGGTCTCCGTCACACACGAGTTAGTGCTATCATCATAGGCACAACAATTGAAAAGAAAGGTAATCCTGAAGCTTTCACTATCCATGTACCATGGGGTGCAAAAATCTAATCAAAACTCTATGTGACAATAGGAAAGCATAAATCAAATGCCTCTATCCAATCTTAAAGTGCATAGGATTAGGTTTCCCATACCCAATGCATGAAGATTACAAATGGCTAATCGGTCAAGCAAGCGACTAGTGGGGATTATTATTGATGTTTTGGTGCAAGTGGGAGGTTCATGCTTCAACATATTTTGTGATACTTGATTGTGTTGTTGATAGAAGTTTTCTATCATATTGGAGCGACAATTTCGAGCCACAGGCGGGGATTTGATGTTTTCGAATTCAATGAGATCAAATTTCCAAGTGAACAATGATGAGGTCATATTCAAAGTGGATAAGGAATGAAATTTCCCGAGGAATTTTCATGTATATCGGTACTTGATGAGTTAGATAATATGGAGAAAAGTGACATAGAAGGGGTTCTTGCTACTATTCAAGAGTTTGATGATCTAATTGATGTTGTGAAAGCAATGGGGAGGTATCGAATTCACTTGAAAGACTTGGGTACTACCCATAAAAGTTGAGAAAGTTTTCACTTGACCTTGAAAATCTATCTACTCCCCCGTCTAAACCTTCTATTGAGGGATTCCCCAGTTGAAATGACCATTACTTATGGCCCTTATGCTAAAAATTCTTGGAATCGTAGGAAAAATTGTAGAGTCATCATTTCTTCATTTCTCGGCAAGAATAGATGCAAAAAGTGATCAAAAATCTCTAGCAACATCAAAGGCACATTGGGTGGACCATAGACATTTGAGGCACCCCTTGAGCATTTGTGAGCATAAAATCATATTAGAGGAAGGTAGTTCCCTATTATAGAGAACCGAGCAAACTGCGTGGAAGAGGTAGTCGGGGAAAGAGATTATTAAATGGTTAGATCTTTGGAGTAGTCTAATCCATTCGACGGCCAATGGGCGAGTTCGGTTCTTGTGTATCAAAGAAGGTAGGAATGATGGTAGTTGCAGCGAGAAAAATGAGTTGGTTCCTACATGTACTATCCATAGGATGAAGAGTCTTTATGGAGTACCAAAAGTTCAATACGACTACTTTCAAAGATCATTTTCACATAACTTTTATTGATAAAATATTGGATCGATTTGTAGGTCAAGCTTACTATTGCTTTCTTGATTGTTATTGACTACAATCAAATAAATATAGCTTTGGAGGACCAGGAAAACAACCTTCCGCGTTGTCCTTATGGAACCTTTGCATTTAGTAGGATGTTGTTCGGGTTATACAATGCCTCGCCCACTTTTCAAAGATGTATGTTGGCCATCTTCTCAAAAATGGTGGAGTACTTTCTTGGGAGTCTTCATGGATGATTTATCAGTAGTTGATGATACTTTTAATGAATGCCTAGACTATCACGATCAAGTTTTAAAATAGTGTGAAGAAACCAACCTAGTTCTCAATTGGGAGAAGTGCCTACATTATGGTCAAAGAGAATTGTGCTTGGTCATAAGATCTCTAAAAAATAAATTGAGTGGATCAAGCCAAAATGGATGTCATAGCCAAGCTTCACAGCACGTATTAGTTAAGGGTGTGAGAGGTTTTCTAGGCCATGCGCCGTTCTATAGGAGATTTATCCAGGACTTCTTAAGGATTGCCCAACTAATATGAAAACTCCTTGAGAAGGATGCCAAGTTTGTTTTTGATGATAAGTGTTTGAAGGTATTTGAGGAATTTAAATAGTGGTTAAGCAACGCACATATCATCCTGCTCTGATTGGTCCTTGCTATTTGAAGTTATGTGTGATGCTAGTGGGATGACTATTGGAGTAGTGTTGAGGCGATGACATGAATTATGCATCCTATCTTCCATGCTAGAAAGATTACGAGAACGCAACGTAAATGAACTATATTCTCCTTTGAGTAAGAGCTACTTGCCATTGTTTATGCCTTTTATAAATTCAGGAGTCATATTTGTTGGGATCAAAGGTGACTGTTTACACCGATCATCTTTGTCTTGAGATAATGAAAAAGAAGAATGCAAACCTTGATTTGATGGGTGTTTTTCTATAAAATTTAGATTTGAAGTCAGGGTGAAAGGGTACAAACATCGGAGTGGCGAATCATTTGTCCCACCACATGGCAGGAAGGTAGAAGGCTTGTTGGAGAAATTGAAAGTGTGATGCTTTCACATTAGGCACATCACAGTTTGTAACTTTTAACCCGACACCTTAGTATGTGAACTATGCTAATTACCTAGTGACAAGGGTGGCTTAGGAGGGCCTCAAACCATGTCAATGAAAGAAGTTTCTCAATGAAGTGCAACACTATTTCTGGAGGAGTCATACTTATTCTTGCATGTGCATGGATAGTATCATTAGGCGATGCATGTGAGAATGAGATGATGACTATTTTAAGAGCTGTCATGACTCTAGTAGGAGAACATCATGGGGGTAATCGTATAACCACGAAGATCTTAGAATGTGGTTGTGTGGCTAATCTATCATGATGCTAGTGATATTGTCAAGAAGTGTGATCAATGCCAATAACAGGGGTCCATATCGCGAAGACAGAGATGCCGCAATTTTATGCTCGAAGTGGAATTATTTGATGTTTGGAGCATTTATTTCATGGTCCCCCTTTGTTAGCTCTTATGGGATGACGCATTTGGTAGCGGTGGATTATGTGTCCAAATAGGTTGAGGCCATAATATTACCCAATAATGAAACAAGAGTGCGGCTTTCCTCGAAAAATTATCTTCACATGGTTCGACACTCCGAGATGTATAATAAATGATGGTGGATCTCATTTTTGTGATAAAGCCATGAAAACTTGCTTTGGAAATATGGAGTGACAACAAGTAGCAGCCGCCATCCTCAAATAAGTGGCTAAGTAGAGGTGCCAAATCGGGAAATAAGAACATCATAACTAAAACTATTAATGCCAATCGAGTGACTAGTTCGGGAAGCTAGATGATGCTTTATAGGCCTATGAGATAGCTTAGAAGACACCAGAAGCTTCCCTTATCGGCTATGTTTTGGTAAGGCTTTCCACCTACCTGTTGAGTTAGAGAATAAAGTCTTAAAGGCTTTGAAAAAGTTGGACATGGAATGGGATGATGTTGTACGGCTCAAAATAGGCAGTTAAATGGCTTGGATGAATTACGATTCTATTCCTTCGAGTGCAACACTTCACAAGGAAAATAAAATACTTGCATGACAAGAAAATTCCAGCTATAGTGAGTTTCATCCACCGGGATCAAGTGTTTTTGTTCAATTCCGAGACTCAAAAACGGTTTCTGGAAAGCTGAAAATTAGGTGGTCAGGAGCCATTTAAGGTGGTGAGTGTTGCCCCTTATGAGGCTAGCTGGAGACTAAAGATGGAACCTAAACTTTCAAGGTGAATGAGTGACCCAGGCCAAGCGTACTTGGGCATCTCGATGAGAAGGAATTGTTGAAGTTCCATTTGGGGCTTTGCCCAGCACTGTGATTTAGCATGATTACATCATTTGCGTCATCTTTGCGATGTTAAACCAAGCACTTCTTTGGAGGCAACCTAAGTATTTTGGACTAATGTATGTTGTTTGATGTAGGTGAACTTAAAAGGGTGAAGGAGTCTAATCCAAACAAAAAAAATTTCACCTCTAAGAGATGGTGGCAGGGCAGTCCACTCTTTAAAGAGATGACTCATCCATCTTTTTGTCAGTGATAGCATGTTGAGCATTACAAGGTTTACTGCCACTCTTGTTCTTTCATTTTCTTTGAATGTGAATTGTGGTCACCACACCAAATTTATAGTGGGGAGTAGATATTTGGCCTTGTTTGGCAATTGCTTGTTTTGAACTCATGTGTTATATATGCATTTTGATTGAGTTGATAATTGTGTGATGGTAATCTAGTTTAGTCTATTTTACTACTTTCATAGTATAGATTCTTATTTGCATTTATAGTGTAGAGTCCTCCTTAATTTTTTTAGCGATGGTTCTTTCCTGAGAGGTGATTTTGTTAAATACGGTAGAACAATATGTTGAAGTATCGTAGTGTGTGGGCCCAATGATAGTTTTTTCTAGGCAATATTCTTAAGGGTACCGACCTAGTTATTGAGTTGTATTTAGTTGAACAAAATATTTTTAACTTAGGTGGTGGGAAATTGAGTTCCTTACATACTTATGTTGATTTTGAAAACAATGCCCTTTATAAATTTTGTAGCATCTATTCGGTATTGATTTATTGTACCTTCCGTTTTGACATGAAAAATTTGGCAGTATATCCCTAGTTGAGAGTGATGTGTTTAGTCATTTTAATATCCATGTGCCAGTGTGTTGAAAGGAATTTTGCTTGTTCATTTGAATTGGTCACACTCTAGAACTTGCCTTGCTACTTGTGCTCAAACTTAGGATGGACTACGAGATGTAGAGATGAACTTAGGCCTTCTATGTGCTTCACAAGCCACACTTGCCTAAATAGACATACCAAATGATGCATATATCCCTAGTATCCCTTTTTGAGCCTTCCATTTTTTTCTTAATCAACTACAATGAATGCCAAAACTAATTCTCAATTTGACCATCTTTTGAACTCATCCTCCTTGACACTTTGAAAGTGATGAAAATGAGAAAAAAGGTGTAAGTTGGGGGTAATAACGTGGGAAAGAAAGAAATAGGTCAAACTATGGCTATTAGATCATATCCCAAAGTGTAACTGAATAATGAGCTAAAGTGAAGGAAAGAAAAAGAAAACAAGAAAAATAGAAAAATGAAAATTGAGCTTACAAAAAGCACTTTGGGGGTGTGAAAAGTTCTCGAAAGAAAGGAAGAAGAAGATCAAAAAAAGGTAAAAAGGTTATAGAAAAGTGATGAAGTGTTCAAGGATGGTAAGTGAATCATTAAAAGCCATATTTGTACTCTACCAGCCCATTGATCCCTCATTACAAGCTTAGAAAAGCCCTTTTGTAATCTCAGCCGAATATCCAAAAGGAAAGGCACTTGAGTAAATAGACAAGTGACCTATCATGTGAACTTCTTTGTGAGAATTGAGTGTATTTCTCTCCTTTCTTGATCTTGTGTGTCCTTATTATGTATGTTAGCATTGCCTTAGAAAAATAGACACTTTCCTTGGTCTAATTGTGAGAGCATGTGGATGTGAATGGTGGCATGTTTTACCTCTCAAATCAAATTGTATGCATGTTGATATAATTTCATTAGTGGAGATTACATGCTTAGTCGACAATTGCGAGAAAAGCGGTTTTTGTTGGATGGAGGGTAGGCGGAGGGAATATGTATGTTTGAAGCTATTGTCACTCTAGTCATTGCGTTTTGTGATGTCGGGACATTAGTTTAGGTGTTAGGTAGTTTTATCTTTTTAGTTGCTTGAGGACTAGAAAATACTTTAAATTGGGGATGTTGATGTGTCGGGGAATTTGTGACACATTTTGCCTTTTATTTCATAGCATTATGCATTTTTTAAGAACTAGATTAAGTGGAAACTAACCTCATTATGCAATATTTAGGAGAAAAAGCAAAATGAATAAAGAGGTAAAAGCCAAAAACCTATCCAAAAGACAAAGCAAAAGACGAACCACCTTTCTAAAGAATAGTACGCATGTTCATCCATCTAACATCGCCATTGTTTAGAAACCGTGCAGAAGGAATGCATGTCCGACCAAAGTGAAGAATGGACTATCTTTCGAGAAGATGGTCTGTCAATTGGCAGAGCGGATCCATGAGGACCTGAAGGCCCATCTAATCGACGAATCAAGTGAATTTCTTTCCAAGAAATGTCACTCCAATAAAAGAGACGAGATGTCACTTAGGCGGATGAGGATTTTTAATCAGCCGTGATAGACGAGTCCATCCAAGCGCAATTAAGGACCCTCTGATTTTAAATAATTTTGGGGTTTTTGAGACATAGGATAAAATATTTTCTTTCTTTTCCCGGTAGTTTTCGGTAGAAGAGAATGAGACCGGATAAAATACTTTGCTTTTTTGTATAGTAGAATAGATCTTAGCTTTAGATTGTAATTTTAAAGATTCAATTTCATCAATTCAAGATTTCTTCTACAATTTGCAATTCCTTTGGTAAGGATGTCTAATTATCTACTTTCTCTTTTTCTTGCTATTGTAGCTAAGCCTAGATTTAGGGTTGTGAATCCTAATGATCTGACTTGATAAAATTAATTGTAGGCTTAAGAGCATTTGATTGATCTTTACTTTGTAATTAATGCGATTTATGATGAAAGTTACTCAATACTACCTAATTACCTTTATGTTTATTGAGAGAGCAAATTTAGTTTGGGTTAGCATCAATCAACAACAACTAAAAATGCCTTACCCTTATTTAATGGATTAACTCATAAATTTGAATTTCAATTGGCACTAAGCATTGGGTATAAGGGAGCTCTCTTCAATTTGACAAAATTGGAGTAGATTAATACTTATGGTACTATTGAAAATACCCATGGATCACCTAAGTAAGTTGCTTGCATGTTTAACCATAGCCCACTTTGATTTACCCATATTGGGCGTTGGGGAATAAGGCCCATAATTGGGTCACTTCCTAGTATTTCCATCAATTGAATTAACTCTAAAGCAATTTACATTCAATAGTTGTAGTTAGAATTTTGCTTAGCCTAATCCTAGTCACTAGGCACGCAGCTCTGGGTCATTAGGTATTAGATAGTTTGGGCTTAATGTAGTCTCTGTAGTTCGACCTCGACTCCAAGTTTGGTACTATATTTTCTCCGATTATTACACTACCATTAGCTGGAGAGGATTTGAGCGGCTTATCGTGCTACATATTACGCCTCGGCGGCGGCGGTGCCATTGAATTTTATTCTTAGTAGCCTGAAATCAAATAAGGTCCCAAAGTATGAGCCATTCTTGATGTACTTTTCCTATCCACTAAGAATCTTGTACAATCTGCATCTGCGTATCTTATTTGTTTGAATGAGTCATTGTTGTAATACCACATAATTAGGTCCATTGTTCCCTTAAGATATTTAGAATTCTTTTAAGGCTTTTATGTGAGATTCCTTTGGATTTGATTGAAATCTAGCACACAAACCTATCTTTGAATACAATTTCAAGTCTATTGGAAGTAAAGGTAAGTGAGGAACCAATCATTCGGCTGTATTTGGTTCTATTACCTCCCGAGGACTAGGTTCATCTTGTATCCAATCATTTAGTTATTTCAATGTGAGTATCATTTGTTTTAGAGTTCTTCATTGCAGTTCCTTGATATATTTATGTTGATAATTTGAAGTGCCTTCCTTCATTTGCTTGATTTGTAAACCTAAGAATCAGTTTAATTCTTCTATCATGCTCAACTCAAACTCACTACTCATGAGTTTAGCAAATTCCTTTGGAAAAGCCTTTATCGGTAGACCCAAAATAATATCATCAACGTATGCTCGGACGAGTCGGTATGTGTCCCCCTTTTTATGCAAAATAGAGTGTTATCAGTTTCCCCTTTATTATAACCATGATCTAAAATGAACCTAGATAACCTATCATACAAAACTTCAGGGGATCTTGGTTAAGGCCATACAATGCCTTTTTCAATTTGTATACATGATCGGGATATTCGTGTTGTTCAAATCTAGGTGGTTGTTTGACATAAAATTCTTCTTGAAGATAATCATTAAAGAATGCACTCTTAACACACGTTTGGTATAACTAGAATCTTATGTGTGTTGCAAAAGTCTATCATCATTCTTATAGCTTCCGGTCTTACCACTAAGACAAAGTCTCATCGTAGCTAATCATAGTTCTCTTGATTATACCCCTGAAATACTAGAGCTGCTTGCTTGTTCGACAATTATTCACTTGATCATCCGATTTGTTTGAAATATCCCACTAGTGGCAATCAGCTATTCTATTTTTGGGATGGAGAACCAGGTTATATACTTTGTTGTTTAAATTGCCTAACTCTATTGTATATCATTAATCCATTCTACATCTTGAAGAGCCTCTTTCATATTTTTGGGTTCAATCATTGATAGATAAGCCATGAAGGACATATATTTCTCGATTTTGACCTGGTATGAATCCCAGAGAGTCGATAGAGTGAACATGTTTTGAATGGGAGGAGAGTTCTTGTGTTTCCAGTTGCTTGTTCGTGCCTCTACTTGTTTTGCTTCATTCAAAGGACCAAGTTCATCAGAAGTTTAAACTTGAGTTAGTATGGGTTCTTGTTCATCTATCTCACATGGATGAGGAATATCTTCTCCTGATGCTCATTCATCAATGATAGGAGGCTAAACAAGAATCGTTGTTTAAGAGGTTCCTTCTCATCATGTGTACCTGGTTCCCTCTCCGTGTTGATAATAGAAACCACCCAATTTCTTCAATATCTTCTTGAATTCTCAATATATCAAGTGAATATTTAGTCATCAGATATCACATGAACACTCTCCTTAACACAATTGATTAGCTTGTTCGAATTTTTGTAGGCATTGCCTGAGAGGAGTAACCTAGAAAAATTCCTTCATCACTCTTAGCATCATACTTTCCAAGTGCTTCTTTACCATTAAAATTTACATCCAAATGCTCTAAAATGGGCCAAATTTGGTTTCCTTCCTTTCAATAGCTCATAAGGGAGTTTTATCAAGCAAGGTCTTATCATGCACATTTATCGAGATAACAAATTTGTGTTTAATGCTTGACCCATTAACCTTTTGAAAGTCCACTTGCTATCAACATAGTTCTTGCCATGTCTTCCAGTGTTCTATTCTTTATTTCACAATACCATTTTGTTGAGGATTTATTGGAGTTGAGAAGTTATGATCTATTCTTGTTATAGCATAATATTTCGAATATGGAATTTTCCAAACTTAGTTTCATGATCGATCGATGCTCACTAGTTCTTGTTTAACTTCTTCTTAACTTGTTTTGTAAATATAGTGAATACCTCAAAAATTTCATCTTTTGATCTCAAGAACATGGTCCAAGTGGTACAGTGTACTCATCGACTATGACAAGCATATTTTTTCCTCCTTTTCTTGGAACTCTCATTGGACCACAAAGATCTATGTGGAGACGGTTGTAGACACTTAGAACTGCGGCCATTTTCTTGAAGTTTGAATAAGGCACGACATTTTCCTTTCGCAAATAAATCACATATCATTCTCTTTGAACTTGGTCTTTGACTGGCAAAGACAGGTTCCCTTCCACCCCAAATTTGTTCAAATGAGAGATGCTTGCATGTCCCGTTTGTTTATGCCATAGAAGAGAGTTATCCATAATTACACTCAGACAAAAATTTCTTCTCTAATAGGATCAAGAATGTTAGCTTTCTAGATATTTTTGTATGCCCAAACCTCTCAAAACTAAATTTCCTGATTTTACGCTTATTTGACCTTATAGTATTGCTAAAGTGAACATCAAATTATTTCCTTTATCGCACATTTGAGAGATACTCAAGAGATTGCTTTTAGTCATTTCACATAGTACACATTTTCAATGGCGAGACATAAATTTTCGAACTTGCAATTTCACCTATTTCACCTTTCTTTTTTGTTTCCAAAAGACAACGTTTTTGCCTTTGTTTTGAGTGAGAAAGAAAGTTTTCTACCGTTCCTGTCATATGTCTAGAGCATGCACTATCTATGTCAAGGTTGACTTCTTTACTTTTGCTTTCACCATACTCTTTTCTTTTTCTTTGTTTGATTGATTTTTGCCATCGGTGCCATGATTTTCTCATCTTCAAAGTCATTTATGGCCACGGGTGATTGAATTTTTGTTTTTTTTTCCGTTGCTACTTTAGATTCATCACTTAGGAAGAGTTTCCCATAGTTTCCAAGGCCCTTTTCACCATACTATCAGACTCTTTTATGGTATGTCTTTATTAGGAATTAAGGGTTGGTCCCTCTTTCCTTCCTTGGCTTTTTACGCTTGGTTTCGTTTGTGCTCTAGTTTCCTGATTTGGATACCTTCAATAAATGACACAGTTCCTTTTTGCATTTGTGAAACACTAGTTCCTGAGACCTTTATCGATGGGCACAGGTATTCTTCCTCTGAGTATTGTATCCACTTTTCATGAGTACGCTAAAATCTTCGAATGAGAAGAGCCATATTGTCTTCCTCCACTTGATTTGTAGCTTTAGTACCGCGGCTCTTTCCCTTGCGTGGTGGTAATCTCTCGTTCTTGTGGTTTTGTCAACTCGTAGTAATAGAGATTTCTAATGAGGTCATCTATGGTTAGTGTGTCCTGGCTCCTTTCTTCAAATATAGCTTCAACTTTGCATTCCCAAGACTCAGTATGCTAAGAAATTTCTCATAGCTTTCTTGAAGGTAGCTTTACCTAGAGAATACATCTCATTCACGATTGAGGATAACTTGAAGTATACATGCGTGAATGGATTCTCGATCTTTGATCTCAGACAATTTATATTATTGAGCATGTCGATCTTTGATTTTTTCACTTCATTTGTTCCCTCGTGAGAAGTTTGTAGAGCATCCAAATTTCTTTAGCACTCGTATAAGATGATACCCTATTATACTCGTCGAGGTCAATTCCACAAACCTAGGAATCTTTGTGCTTTGGCATAGATTTCCATTTCCAATTTTCTTCCTTCTTTGTATTCTTGTCTTCCTTTTGGAATAGGTTTTCCTCATTTCCAAGCTTCATGGGTATAGTTGATCCATCGGCATGACATTCCTTATGTTGTGCTCTTCACCTGAAAACGTCCATCATTTTATTCTTCCATCATCCATAGTAGTAACAATCGAATAGTAGAGGTTTAGTTGCTGATTGTCCTTCTTAAACGATTGAGTAGTCTTGTCATTTGCCAATTTTTCAAGGTGTTAACCTTATATTGAAAAACCTTCTTTGATACTAATTGAAATAAAGTACTACCCCGATGTGCCTTATGCAAGCCCGAACTAGGTTCAAATCTGTTGCGTATAGAAAGTTAATAAGTAGATGAACACCCAGATTTTATATGGAAAACCTCCTTGCTTAAGAGAGTAAACATTACAACCCATTAAATAGGATTTTGCTTCAACTTCACAAACTTCAAGCGATTTTAGATTACAACTCTAAAATAAAAACTGCTAACTCTATTCTACACAATTGCGATTAGCTATAATCCAATCAGCTCGTCTTAGATTCAAGAACTCAGCTTCTCACCTAACAATGAAGTAAATCTAAGAACTCCTCGTCTTAGACTCATACACAAAGAATCTCTTAGAACTCTACTTTATTACAATCTTAAGGTTTGAACTCTTTCTTGATCTCTTCTTCGATAATTGCTTTCAATAATAAAAATTGTTCTAATTCTCACAATTATCAAAACTTCTTATAACTTCGTATAATATATATAGGTAGTATCTTGTACTCTTTGTCCAACTCCAATTGTTCGCTATCTCTATTAGACTTTTGAGTCCTGGAAGGAACATAATTTCCTTCTTTCATTCTCTTTTGTGTTTTATTCCACATGCTATCAACTCTTTCCTTTATCTTGCTTCCATATGTTTCTTCTTTTCTCTTTTCCTTTACTTGTTGTAGTTTGCTTTGCATACATTATGCTCGAGTTCTTGTATCATAAGAAGATATATCCAACTATATAGTGAGCCTAGTGCACCTTGTCAATAATCAAAACATGCATGTCGGTTAAGCAACACTTGAGCCATTTGTTATTCAAAACTAATAAGGCCCTCCTCAAATTCAACTCACTTTTTGAAAAATTCATAGAATTTGTTGTCATGTCCAAATACTTAATTTCATCTATAATTTGTCTTTTTTGACTCTATAGTCTATAGTGTTTCACTCCTTTAAATTACTCTTAGTAACTTGAGTTTTTCTGTTTGATACATAGTCTATCTTGCCAATACCAAAAGTCTCTAAAAATCAAACCCATGGGTAGAATATGAAAAAAGTGAAAATTTTCCATTAGAGCAGTGACAATACGACTCGTTACATGGTACAATGAGTCATGGTGAAATTCGTGATGAGCAGTAGCAAACTCTCAAGTTCTAGATATAAAGACTCATGTGACGAGTCATGATGATAAGTGATGACCCATCATGTACTCGTCGCAGAGAGCAACCATCCCGGGGAATATGCCAAGTTTCCCCCAGAACCAATGAGTCAAGTGACAACTCGTGATTTCTTAAAATGGGTCTGGTATAGAGTCATTGTATGGAAGTTCGGTGAAGGTGCAAAGAATGCTCCGCACCCACGAGTAATAGGAAGACTCATGGTATGTAATAATGGGTTGTTATCAGCATCTGTATTGGGAATAAGAGATTGAGAATTTGTTCCGGCATGTAATGTTGGTCACCAGAATCATGGTGACAATAACGACTCATGGTGTGATCCATGGTAGTTTGGAAAATGGATGATTATAAGTGCGAATTTTCAGGGGTATTTTCATAACTTTCTATGCTTTTAACTCCTAAATCAGGTCGTTTTAAGTTTCCTAAGGGGGATATTTAAGGTTTTTACTTAGCCTAAACTCCTATACTCTCCAAACATCGTAGATTAAAAAAGTTAAGTTCTCAAGGATTCTCAAGCAAGAGCTAGGGTTCCTCTTCTCCGATCCTCTTGGGTCTCAAGGCAAGTTAATAAATCGGTAAACCAGGTGTGTGGAATGCGAGATAGAGTTTCTTTGACCCTCATATCCAATCTCAAGTCTAATTTCATGAATTCAATTCTTTCATGTCTTCGAATTGATTTTCATGACTTCCTAGGGATTAGACCCTTTTATGCAAAAATTCTATGATCTCTTATGGATTTGATTCTCATGATTATAATTATAATTTATGATTATCATTACATGATTTTTATGAAAAACTCGCATGATTCTCTATTTTCAAGTTAGCATGATTTTGCTCAAGTATGCATGAATCTCATGAATAACAAGATTATGTATCATAACTGTATTTTCAACATTATTTTTATGGCTAGTTCACACGTGTCAAGTAGTTTATGAATATACATATTTATGTTTCAAGTATGATTATGAGAACTATATATATTTTGAGAAGTATTATTTAGCATCGAGTAGGCCGGGAGTTCGGCGGCCATCACGTCTCGAAATTATGTGCCACCATAGGATAAGGGGCCCTCTCTAGTTTAGAGTGTATCCCTTATGCTACGCGAGATCATGAGTGATATCATGTATTCATGGTTATTACTCTTGGCAAGGTATGGACACCCTCCAAACTAGGGTACGAGGTTGCACTCCATGATGCTCAGTTGGACTATGTCGGTTATGAGAATGTCCCATTTGTTCACATGCTTCATGTTTTTTATGTTTATGCTTTATGATACCATGTATTATAGTATTTTGGCCCATTTATAAGATTATGAGACTTTACTTATGATTTCAAGCATGTTAAGCTTTATGTTTTTTATCACGCCCAAATTTGTAAAACCTCTAGAAAGTCCCAAAGATCAAATCGAGACTTAGGCAGAAAAACTAGTAGAAAATGGAACCAAGTCATTTTATGACCACTAGGATGGAGTCATTGGAATTACATATAGGTCGTTGGTTGACTCGTGCAGAGGTTCGAAAAGCTTGTCAAAATATGCCCCAAACTACTAGCTAGTTGAATGCCTCGTTGTTGGGTGTATTGATCATGCAATTGCAGTCATCGGACCAAGATTAGAGGATGATTCAGAGTATAACTAGAACCCACTATTTGACTAGCAGACCTTTGGAATAACCAGCAGTGCATTTGGAAGAACCAACGGCAGATTTGGAGCGGTGTGGTTATGGCCCCGAGTGGAGAAAATTTTTAATGCGGCGGTTCGAGGTATTTTAGTAAAATTCTATACTTCTTCTCGTGACGTCATTTTAGGCTTCCTAAAGGGATGATTAAGGGGTTATACTTATCCTAATCCCTCATTCTCTTTAAACACCGTAAGTTGGAAATCACATCTCGGAAAAGCTGAGTTCTTCATCTTCTTCTTATCAAATTCTCGTAGGTCTCTAAATTAAGTCAAGGAATTAATTGAGCGGTATGTAGGGTCATGTATGGGGGATTTATTCCAATCCTCATACCCAATTCCAAACTCAATTTATGAATTCAAGTCTTCAATCACGATTTTATGAATTTCTAGGGTTAGAACCAATTTTGATGGAAATTCTTATGATCTTCTATGAATTCAATTGACTTATGGTTCAATCCATGATTTATGATTATACTTGCATGATATATATTAGCTATCATGAATCTATATTTTAAATTTAGGATGAATTACTCAATTATGCATAAATTTCATGAATCTCAAGCTTATATATCATGGCTTAGGTCTTCGACATTATTTTCATGGCTTCTTCATGTATGTTAAGCAAGTAATGAATATCATGATTTCCTAAGCTAGCCCATGTAAAACCAAGTATATTTTATGATTATGATATGAGCACTATGTATGTTTTTTTTCCAGTGTTTAGCATCGAGTAGGTCGGGTTCGAGCGCACCCAAGTCTCAAAACTACGTGCCACCATAGGTATCATAAGGGTACTCGCTAGAGAGTGTTTACCCTACTCGAACAGGCTCATGAGTGATATAACACATTCACGGTTCTTACACTACAAGGCATGAACACCATACCAACCAAGGTTACGAGGTTGGGCTCCATGTGTGCTTCTCGCATAAGTATGTCGATTATGAGAATCTCATTGTTCTTCATGTTTTAAATTTTGTTCATGCTTACGATTTACGATATCATGTTTCATAGTATTTTGACCCATTTATCAACTTATGAGCTTTTACTTATGATTTCAAACATGTTAAGCCTTGTGATTTTACTTTCAAACTTTGAGTCATTATGCTCCGAGTTTGTGATGAACAACTCATGTTTATGACTATCTCACAATTACGATTTATAGCATATTGTCCTTATTCTCATGATTTAGTTATCCTACATACTCGGTACAATAAGTACGATCGCATACTTTGTACTATATCATCTCACGATATGAGTTCGAGGTAACTGATGCAGGCCCCCTCACTTTATATTCTATCTTGCTCGGTTTAGTAGTTTTTTTGTGAGTCCTCATCATCCCGGGACATCGGTGTTGATGCATGTTCTTTTATGCCTTTAGTTTTAAGATTTAATGGAGCTAGTTGGGGGTATTTGTCCCATCAGCTCATCTTATGGTAAGAGGCTTTAAGACATAATGAATAGATGCTTAGGCTTGTTTGATTTTAGTCTCTAATTACATTTATGATATCCCGGACTTGATTATGTTACGTTGTATGCGTATTTTGCTTAGTTTATGCTCAAGAATATGTTATGCATGTGCCATGAGTTATCTTGGAACCATTCATGGTTCTAGGTCCCATGTTATGTACAGGATCTATGCTCGAGTCGTGAGAAATTTGGTATCAGATAAATAGGTTTAGGTGTGTCCCGGTGTCGATTTCGCATTGAGTGATATCAGGCATATTATTATGCCCACTTGCCATACTTTTACCCATCTTTTACCTTGTTTTGAGATCATTATCCTTATGAAATGCATAAATTCATGATTGTGTGTGTTAAATGAGCTAACAAGTGTTTTAGATGATTTTGCTTGAGTAATCAATGGAAAATGACTCAAAAAATGGCCTAGGTGTGAAGAAAAGAAGAATTCGAGAAAGGTGTCTTGGTGAGCGGTGGATGTGGCGCTCCGGCCACCAAACTTTAGAAAATTGCACTTAGGCTGGTGCGGCACGCTAGAGCCGAACTTTAAAAAATTTTGACCAACACCATGGTGAATTGAGTAGTGTGGAACACGGTATCTCGGACTTGGAAAATTTTCTAACATTCTAGTGCGGTGAGAATTTGGCGTGCCAAGTCCTAGAAGTGGAAAATTTGACTAATACCTTGGTTAAATGGATGGTGTGGCGTGCCGAGAGGCTAGAATTCCCGGAGAGAATTCAAGCCACGGTTGGAGAGATGGGAGGCGCTGACGCACCGGGGCCTATTCGGGCGAATTTTCCAAGTCTAAAAGTGAACTTTTCAGAGACAAAGAGTCATTTTATGCCTTGATTGTAAATATATCATCTAGGGAATTTTTTTAGGAGTCTTCGATCAAAAAGATCAAGTTGATGCAGTTCTTGGGAGAAAAAGAGACAACAAGTTCATTTTCTTGTAGGTTTTTCTTCTTTTATTTATGCTTTTGATTCGAATGATGTTCTTTGGTTTTCCACTTGAACGTGAGTGGCTAAACTCTTGTTCTAGGGTTTTGTCCATAACTAATGGTTGTAGTTTGGATATTTGTTTATGCTAGAGTTTAATTCATCATTCAAGATTGCTTATGCTTACTTGTTTTAATTGATTATTCATTAGACAGATCACCTTGCGAATATTATCTGTTTGCTCTTTGTTGAACTTCGGGAGAGAGCTAAGAGGTTAAAAAGAAAGCATAAATAGGTTTGAATTATTTTGTTTAATTAGTTCAAGAGTTGATTTTGTTCTTGAGGATAGGAATATACCTTTCAACTATTGAATTGAACACGGGTATTTTCAACTGATCGTCTCATGTTTCTCCTGCAACCATAGGGATGTAGGTGTTGAGTGTTCATGAGATAGTTCTTGCATATTTGGGAGAATAGTAATAAATGGAATCGTAACTTGCAATTAGCAATCTTAGAAGAGTTTAGTCTAGTTTATTAGGAGTCCTAAAAACTCAGCTTTGAAACCAAAGTTCCAAGACCCTAGATTCTCGTCATCATTTGAATTAAAAATACTTGTGGAAACAATTTTTGTTCATTAGGTTAATTTACATTTCAAGTGAGTATAATAATCTTCCAAACCATTTCCCCATTTTTTGTGTTTCTGAATAGTGAAAAAAGGTTCAAAACTTAAGAAGTTAATCGGCAAGTCTATGAGGATCGATATTGAGACTTCACCGTTCTATATTACTTGACGACCACGTGTGCTTGCGTTCGCAGGTGACATCATGTTTTTGGTGCCATCATCGGGGACTTGAAGATTGATTAATTGTATGTAGGTTAAGATTTTTTATTTTCTTTTATTAGAGTTTGTTGTTAGTTGTTGAAAGTTCTAGGTGGTGTGTGCTTGGTGTATCGCGGCTACTAGAAGTCAGGGACCACCCTTGGCTCAATTTGATCAGAAATCAGAGAACTTTTCGTGAGTTAGCTATGGAAGAAAATCATTAGCAAGAGAAAAGTTCTCCCGATTTTGCTCGGCCAAACTTGGAATGCTTCTAAACCGATCATCAAGTAGGCTATCACTTGAAAAGTTTGAGTTAAAGGAGGAAGCAGGTGCGGTTGGTTCAAAATTCTTTTTCAATATCGGGGAAGCGCCTGAGGATCCCCATAGGAATTTGATGACTTTTGTGGAACTTAGTAAAAACTTTCACTATCAAAATATGTTAGATGAATATGTTAAACTCAACTTTTTGATCCATTCTCATTAATTTTTGAGACAAAGGATGCTTCAAAATGAGCAGTGGAGTCATTACTACTTGGGAGGTTCTTTTAGAGCAAGTTTATAAGTAGGTTTTTCTCCATCGAGGAGAACGAAGGAGTTGAGATGAAGCTCTCGGGATTTGTACGAGAAGATAGTGAGACCCTAGCTCGGAGCTTGGGAAAGATACAAGGGATACTTGAGAGATTGCCCGCACCATATGCGGCCAAAGGAGATTACTAGACACAACTTCATAGAAAGGATGAGGCAGTGCAAGATTTTATTGGATGCTACAGCACATGGGCAAATTTTGTCCAAAAGCTATGATGAGATAGAGCTCTATTAAATCTAACATCAACTAAGAGCCAAGATTATTAGGATTGGGCGGAGGCTACAGCATCTAAGATCCCGGGGAAGTTTGAGGTTGATGGTGTAGCAACAATCCAAGACGAGACATTAGTCAATTGAGTGAATGTGATCGGTAAGCTAGTGACCACACCGGTTGCAACCCAAGTTCATTAGGTTCAGCCAAGTTCGGACTCATGTAGTCATGTGAGGCGTGTGGAGAAGGCCATGCATATTTAGGTTATCCACTAAACCTAGAGTCTATTTATTTTATGGGTCAAAAAATCATGGTGGAGGTTTGGTAGGAAATAGTTACAATTAGGGGTATAGGAATACAGAAAATATCTTGAGGAGGAAATCAAAACTTTCAAAGAACCTCGAACACTTCAAGAGACCTCGGGACGTGACATGGAAGTTCCTTAGAGGAGACTATGAAGCGTGGATGGTTGGTAGACTCGGATGGTTAAAAAGACGAAGTCAATTCATGAGTTGGAAGGCAAATATAGCACTGTGTCCCATGGCCAGACGAGCAGTACAAAGGGGGCACTTCAAGCTGTCAGGGAAGAACCCCAAGGAGGCGTCGGTGTGATCTAGATTGTGCGGCAAACATGGGCTATAGATGATGATACCTAGAGATAACAAAACAGAGGAAAAGTAGGTTGTAAAGTCTAAGCATGAGGCTAGTGAGTCAAGTAACTCACAACAAAAAGTAGTAGAAGCTAGAAAACCTCCTCCATTCCCATAAAATTTCAAAAACCAGAAGGAGGATGCATTTGTAAGTTTCTTGATGTGTTGAAGTAGGTAGATGTTAATCTACATTTGGTAGGAGGATTGTTGCAAGAGGTTCCAATATATGCTAGGTATTTGAAGGATATTGTGGCAAATGAAAGAAGTCTCGAGTTTGAGGCTAGCCCAGCTCTTATAGAAAGTGTAGTTCTTGGTGTAGAAGAAGATTCTAAAGAAGCTAAAAGATCTGGGAGCTTCACTATTCTAGTGGCCATTGGGGAGTAGAAGTTGGTTCAACATTGCGTGATGGGTGAAAGCATCAATGCGATGCTGCATCATTGTTTAGAAATTTGGGATTAGGTAGACCATGCCTCACCACGGTGACATTAGGTTAGTCGATAGGTCCCTTGCTTATCTTGGCGGTATCATTGAGGATATATTGATCAAAAGTGGGACCATTCGTCTTTGTAGGTGGACTTCATTATCCTTAATTATGAGGTGGGCCGAGCGATTCTAACATTTTAGGAGGAGGATTGTAGCCACCCCGAGATGAAGTTATAAGGGTGAAGTCGGGCAAGATGTGATAATGTGGATAGCCAAGGCGTCTTTGATGTGTTCGGGCAAGCAAGGTTGCCACCTCACTATGAAGTATTTTAAATGAGCACAAAGGTGTTCTAGAGGGTATAAATAGGCGGTTGAACGGTAGGTGTCTCAATTTAACTCAATAGTAAGTTAGGGTATTAATCATCTCACTTTCAGTGAAGGAGTGAGAATTCTTGCATCGTTCACGATGTTAAATCGAGTGATGCACGAGGCAACGTTAATATCGTTCCATGACTATAACTAAGGAGCTTGGTAGGAGGGATGACCCTTCTTAGTGAACCAATATCGGCATATCTTAAAATCAACCACAAAACATGATAAGTAGGGATCAATACATGTCATCTAGCTATTATGACAATCAAGTCATCACTTAGATGATTTTTCACCTGGAACAATTGGTAAAGATTAAGCATAAATCACATGTACCCTCACGGCAAATGAAGTCCCCACTCATAGATATAATGCCAGATGTGGCATGGGGTAGCGAGACTCTCACTCTCTAAGTTCCAAATACTATGTATCATATACCATAGGCTTGCCCTTATTTTCTACGCTTTGATGCAGCCAGTTGTTAGATTAGGATCACTATAGGACTTGATCCGACTTGTAATGTAGGATTTAGGTGCGGACATGATATATATGAGATCTTTTAAGTGACTAATATTTGTCTTGGCACTACATACATTAGCTCCATCTTTCACCTATTGCACCTTTTTTTCCTTTTTCCTTTTTCCCTCCCTTTTCATAGCTTTTTATACATTTGTATGAGTGTGTTGTATTTCAACCTTTTCAATCATTATTTTTATTTTTGAATTTTATATTTAATATATTATAAGTTATCATTTTTTCTTAATGTTTTATTGTTTTTTTGTTTTTTTACTTGTTTATGATATTAAAAAGTTTATTTTTTCTCTCCATTTTCCTCGTTCCCACTATTTATGCACCCTAATCTAGCCACCCTCAGCAGGTATTTTGCCTATGTTGAGGTTCAAATATCCAGGAGGACCAAGGCCAAAATAGGTTCATTATAAAAAATGAGTACGGTTCATCGGTTAATCAAGAGAAAAATAGTTTATTAAAGGTTCAAAATTTGGATCAAGGGATTCATATAATTTTGGTAAGATCATTTAGGCTAAAAAGTAAGCTCAACAAAAAGATCCTATAATCATATCTAACAACCATCATTAACCTCAATAAAGACCAACCAAGAAAGTTCTAGATCTTTAACACGGTCTTGAATTAAACCCTCAAGCCTCACTCACTCATGGCACATAACTTATATTCACTCTACCATGCAGTTTATGCATGGCTTAACAGAACTACTCATGCTAATACACTAAGTGACATCATAAGATGCACAAAAAATCATGCATGGAGTCACAAGTAGTAAGCGAATTCATCAAAAAATTTAAATAGGGTCAATTTTTTCAAAAATCCAAACTAGTGCAATTTTATTGGTTGAGAACTCCTAAGCTACTTTTTAATTAAATGAAAATCACCAAATAAAATTCTAAACATGTCGGTTCTTCTAGATAGCATGCTAGGAAAAATAAACACGGCAAGAAAAACCGTCGAGACAAATCTAAAAACCCAAAAATACAAGTACACCTCCTTTTTAAAAATTGTGCTTCATCCCCGAAAGCATAAACTACAAGAAAATAGGGAAGGGAACATAAATTTGGCACTTTAAGTGCACCTATCATCCTACGAGAGGAGATACCTCTGTAGCTGCTTGATCGTGGCGCTACTAGGGAGGGTTGGCGCACTCAATGATGTGTCTACAGCGGAGTGGTTACCCCCTCAGTGGGCTTGGCCGTCTCTACGGCCTCTATAATGATCTAGGATGAATGTATCTCACCCGAAAGTTTCCTACTACTAGCTTGGGCTGAGCCATGGTAGAACTTCTGCTCCTCTAGCTGGTTCTGCGGCTCGACATATATGATTCATGCGTCTGCGAGGCTATTCACTTGTGCCCTCTTGCATTCTCTTCTTTGTTTCTTCCTTCTCTTCCTCGAGCTCTCTTCTCCAACATCCCAGAGATCTGTTCTTTCCTTTCTCCTTTTCGGTTGTCGAGAGGATCCTAATGGGCCGCGAATCAATCTCCTCATCTAGCTCCTCATCCAGAGTAGCTGGAAGTGTAGGAGGCGCTATCCTTTGCGACTATCGTGATGCCGGCCTGAGTCACTTGGCTGCGAAAAGCTCTCCTCCCCAGGGTTTGCTTGTGTCTGTCTTCTACGCACGCGTCTAGTAAATGCGACTCTCAAATCCATTGAGCCTAGCATGCAAGGCTTGTGCGAAATTTAATATCTATCTCTTCTTTCACCCAGAGCTTCACATTCTCCATCATTTCCTGAATTTTTCTTTTGTCCATTGTCAATCTCTTGGCTAATTTCTAGAGGAAGTCCTGGGGCACTAGAACGTACCCTGTAGGTGTTTGGCTCAGATGGTTGGGTAGTGGTGTAGCAGAAGTGCTGGGAGCTGCCTCTGAATTACCGGCATTTATAGCCAGTGTCTTGCTTTTCTCTTGTGAGGTGGGGGCATTCACCTATGCGCCCTCTATCGGCTGGGTCAGTGGAACTGCTATGGGAAGTCTGGCCCAATTCATCAGGTTCATTTCATCCCGAATTAGGCCAATTTTTGCTATCCTCTGCCCTCTAATCAAGCACTCCTCACCCCATCGCACCGGAACTCCTACCTTTTCGCATAATCTAAATACGAGGCTCGGGAATGGGATGGTAGTACTCAATCCCACAACCCGATCTCGCATCTCCTCTACAATGATCCTTGAAATATTCATGGGGTATCTGGACATGATACATGCCACTAGAGCTGCTCTATCTTCACTTAGAGTGTTGTCATTGACTGTTGGTGCTAACCGATGGTGCACTAATGTCCAGTAGGCTTTTACTATGAAGTTGAGCAAATTTTTGGTAACTTGTGACCCACTCTGCTTCCTCTTTATCCTCAGCTATAAAACCCGCCAACCAGTGTAGCTGCCTCTTTCTTTGCTCAAAGCCCAGCTGCCTAATTTGTTTCAGTGCCTCCACTAGGTACTCATATTCTGGCGCGACATGTGGAGGTATGAACTGTGGCCATATAGGATCTGATAGATGGTGCACTCAGATATGTTGACCTCTTGACCTCTAACAATGACACTCTCCAGTTTGGGCTGGTCTTTCACTTTCTGCCCCTTTTTGGCGTTCTCCTCCATGGCTGCCAAGTAATTGGCGTAGAACTCACGGACTATTTCTGAAGTGTAATGGTCTAGAGTCCTAGCCATCCATTCGAAGCCATAAAAATTGAATATCCACTTCATCTCCTCTACTTCGTTCAATGAGTTCGTGAGGATCTGCGATTCTTCATGGATGCTTTGCCTAGGTTTGTTTTTTGCGCTGAGAGAAATGCCATACTCATGATCTCCTATGCTCCTAGTACTCTCCACCGGATAGTGTGATTCTCCCTAGGTGGTATTTGCTTCTGCTCAGCGTTAGGAGCCTCCTCCTATGACTCAGCACTACCACTTGCCTCTTCGAATTGGGTCTCCTCGGACCCTTCTTCTGCATTTCAGCCACTTCCCGACTCCTGATTTCTTTCCTTAGCTCCCTCCTCAAACTGGGGAGCTTCGGTGGATGTGGCAGTAGCTGCAACGGCTTGGGCTTTGGCCTTTGGCCTAGTGGTTCGGGTCTAGTCGGTGTCTGATGTATCGATCCTGTACTCCTCAACTGAACCACTAGGGGAGCTACCTTCTTGATCAGACTCAGAGGTTTCATCACGTAGTGTCCTCCGGGCATTTGCTTTGGATGTTTTACGCTTGACCGTCATTGTACCTGTAGAAAAAGAGAGTTAGAATTCCATATCTGAGAAAGAAAATCAAGAAGTAAAGTCCTTTGTAAATAACCACGAGTCAATAGTACACTCGTACCTTGGAGGTACGATTTATATAGATACCCATGATATCTCTTGTTAACATTATGACTCCTAGGTATGACTTGTACCACAAAGGTATGATCCGTACCATGAGTCGTCTGAGGGTTTCCTTTTAACGACAGTCTTTCTGTATTTTTCCACAACTCCTGGTACGACCCGTAGGTCGATTCCACAAGTCGTAGGAAGGATCACATTGTCACTTATGGACTTGACCCTTTCCAGATCCTTGGTATGAATACCTGGTATGACTCGTAGTGGCAAACCATGAGCCGTACCAAAGTTCAATCCTCTGGTCTTTTCTAATTTAGCTTGGTCCAGTCCCAACGAGCCATCCTACGAGTCGTAGTATCAAACTACGAATCGTAGGAAGGCTTGTGAAATCATCCCTACCTTGATTTTTTTTTCAGGTATAGGGTTTCACGACCCGAACATAGGCCTGAATTGAGACACGAGACAAGGAGCCCCGAGAGACCCCAAGTCGACCCATGGCATGAACATACATCTAACTAAATCAATAAAAGCGAAAGAATTAACATGATAAACTTAGCGGATGTCTAAAATAACTATAACATCAGAAATACACACAAATCTGAAGCTGATTACATCCTATTGTCTGAAAGGCCTCTAAGTCATATGAGTTGATAGGACAAGACCCCAACTAACTTTCTAAAATTGAAAACTGAATATACATTAAGAAAACTGATAAAGCATGTTCCTCAGGAGATGAGAACTCTGTGGGATGCTAACTCAGAAAGGCTGGCTAAGGACGGGGCTGAGTCTGAGTGCCGGGGCCTGTATCATGAAACAATACAACATAGAGTATGCGGTCAGTACGTGGAATGTACCAAGTATGCAAGGTAAGTAAAACCTCTTAAGTAAGTAAAATCATTTAAAACATGCATAATATAAAAACACAAACAAAATAAGAATCTAAGAGTAGGGCTTGCATGCTATTTTTCTGAAATCACGATTTCAACATAATAGAACATCATAATTGAATCGATTGACCCAAAGATGAAATATGATAGTCATAAGTAAAGCTGAACATTGGGTAAAACCTACTTTAGAACAATGGGAGACTCGTCTTTTAATTGACATACCACGATAGAGCTTACGTGGTCCAACTATCACACTCAAGTGGGTAGAGCCGTCCAAAGTCTTGCAGGGCTAGGAACGATACCATGATATCGATATCACGCTCAGGGCCCAATCGGGAAAGGGGATAGCTCACAAGGGAGGTCCCAAAGTATATATAAGATATGTGTAACCTACATTGGCATGTAGTTCTGAGGCATAGGGTGATCGACCCTTAGCCTACTCGGTGCTAGACCACTATTCCCAAAAACATGCATATGCTCTCCATTATTTTTCAATGAAGTTTACCATCGTCTATTGATGAAGCACAGTAATCAAATACATATCATATCTTAAGTCATACATATGAGGAACTCTTTGCTCAAACCATACCACAAGCTGAACATAAATGGGAGCCTTCACTCCAAAACTATGTGGTAAGCTTAATTCGTAAAAATCATAACTCAGCCTTGAACATATGGGAATTGCCCAATACTTTAACATGCTTGAAAATACATAATTCGCTTGAAAACATGATCATAAACATGGGGTAACTTGAAAAATGCTTTTCATCATAAATATCTCATCATACTTGAACATTCATCATAAATCTCAACTATTATGAACTTCTCATAATTGGGCATTTTAATTCATAAAGCTTGAAACATAATTTTAATTGAAAACAACGTAAAACTTTCCCATGAATCATAATTCAATAGTAGAAACACATTTAAATCATGCCCGTGTAGAGGATTAGAAATTTCATGCATTGGGTTAAAACCCCATAGAATCAACATAGGAATTTCCATGATTTAGAGAGAGATTGGGCATGTGTGTGAGGATTCATCCATTCATAACCCTAAATACCTGGGAAAGATCTAATTTTATCACTTCTTGATTGCCCAATGAAGAATTGAAGAAAACTTGAAGGAGAATGAGCTTGATCACCTTTCTAACTCTCTAACTTTGCATGCATGAAAAAGAATGGCCTAAAATGAAATTACCCCTCTTAAAACTCATCATTCATAGCTTAAAAATATGTAGTTTAGGCCTTAGGATCATAGGAATTATGAAAAATCCCTTACTAAACTCGAAGAAAATAACTGAATGCCAAACCCAACGAGGGACTGGATGAGTCGTCATCCATGGGAACGAGTCGTGGAATCGATCCTCGAGTGCACTGTCTAATAGTTTATATGGGGCTCGTCACGGGGAACCTCATGAGTCGTTACTAGTGACCACAACTCGTTACCTTCACTGCCTAAGATTTCAAATTATTTCCAACGTGCTAACCACGACCCATCCCATGAATCGTGGTGACTGACCACGACTCATGAGAACCTTCTATAGGGTACACTGTCAGGTCTTCTGCACCTTCCCAAAATCCTTTCCCATGATTGACCCAAGGAGTTGTGGGGACTGACCACGACTCGTGGTCAGGTCCGTGGGACCTCAGATCTCAAAATTCCAACTCATACCTTTAATCTCACCACGAGTCATCTCACGACTCGTGATCTACCCCACGGGTCATAGAACGACTCATTCTGTGACCTGGTGCCAGATTTCCAATTTTATTTGTTTCAATTCCCTGGTCTGATCTTAGGGCTTTTGAGGTATTACACAGGGGTTTCAATTTTTAATTTTTTGGGTACTCAAACTTCCCCAGGTCTTGGCATGTGTTTTAACCCATTTTTAAAGCTACCCATTCCTTCCATTCTCACTCACTACCTGTAACTCTTTTTTTCTAGTGCAATGTGCAAGCTCGTTGATTTCAATCTTCTTTCCTAGTCGTTCATAGTTTAATCACACCCCTGGTCATTGTCTATTTTGAATTTTCAGGCAACAACATAGACTTGCAGGGGGTTTTGCACTATTATATCAACACACAAGTTTAATCTATTTCAAAGTAATATACGTACTTGATACTTTTTTACTTCGACTAGGAATCAGACTTAGGGTTGGACGAAGTTGATTTGAGGAAATATTTGCTTGATTTCTTCTTTGAGTTTTGAGTTACAGTTGTGAGGCGGTTGTAGGAGTCGTTCGTGATTTGGGTTTTGAGTGCATGGGAGAAGGGTCCCTTTGGGTTTGAGTTCAAATAAATTAGAGGGAAGATTTTAAAAATCTGGGCCGAGTCGGGTAATTTCAAGAAGTTTTGACCCATCACGACTCGTACCACGAGTTGTACGAAGGCCCCACGACTCTTCCCTTGAACCCGTAATGCATAGAGATGAAAAACTTACCTGTGGACCTACGAGTGCATCTTACAACTCGTACCATGTGGGTACGGTTCATACTATGACTCGTAGGTCTTTGCCTTGTATAGCTTTCATAGTTCACAGGCACAGTAAGTACTACGATCTGTACATTTGAGTTACAAGTTGTAGGACCAACCGTACCCTGAACTCCTGCACTGAAGCACATCTTTGAACCTCACCATGATTCATGCTACGACTCATACAACCCTCTCGCGAGTCATACTGAGAACAGTAGAACCTGCTTTTTCAACAGTTTTCTGTCACCTATTTTTGTTTTCCCTACATACAAAGCACACATTAGTTAAGTCACTTGGGTTCCCTCCCAAGAAGCGCTTGATTTAACGTCGCGGCAGGACGCAGGTTGCCCGATTGCTCAGAATTCACCATACCATCACTTGGGTTGCCTCCCAAGAAGCACCTGATTTAATGTCACGGCACGACGCAAGTCTCTTGACTACTCAGACTTCTTTAAGGAACTTAGATTCATCCTCTATCGCTGAGACTACACTAAATTTCTTCGGTTACTGTATTGACCGGCAGATGTTGAAGGTGGCCTCTTCTTTATTTAGTTTGAACTTCAGTTAGCCAACCTATACATCTACTAAGACCCTCCCTGTAGCAAGGAATGGTCGCCCCAAGATGATGCAGACCTCATAATCATCCTCGCAATCCAGGATCACGAAGTCTGCCTACTTTAACAAACACATCAAACAGGATCCCCACTGGTTTCTTCATAGTTCTGTCGGCCATCAGTAGCCGCATGATAGTCGGTGTGGGGGCTCCCAAGCTCAGCTGCTTAAACATAGCCAATGACATCAGATTGATGCTTGCTCCTAGATCACAAAATGCCCTTGCGAACTCAACATTGCCAATTGTGCAAGGGATAGTGAAAGCACCTGGATCTTTCTTTTTGTGGGACAAGACCTATGTAGCTATGGTACTACAATGATGTACATTATCTACAGGCTCATAACTCACCGACCACTTCTTTATCACGAGGTCCTTCATGAACTTAGCATATCCCAACATTTATTCCAACGCTTCAACCAATAGTATGTTCACAGACAATTGTTTGAGCATTGACATGAATTTCTAGAACTTACCATTCTCCGCCTTCTTCTTCATTCTTTGAGGGAACGGTGGTGGTGGTCATGGAATAGCCTTGTAAATTTATGTTGTGCCTTATTCAACTTCAGACCCTTTTTCACTAGTTGGGGCCTCAGGAAACTTAGCATTCTCGGCACATTCCATCTCAGCACTATTTTCATTATCTTCAATCACGATCTCTTTCTTCTGTTCAACTACAACCGGTAGAGGGGGGGTCAACTGTGGTCATCACAGCCATACAGTGGCCATCATTCTTTGGGTTTTGGACTGTGTTTCTAGGTAGTGTACCCTTTTGTCTAGGGTTTAGTGATGCTAACAGTTGCCCTAACTGCTGTTCAATTTGTTTGATAGCTATTGCGTGGGACTCCACTCTCTAACCCATGCTCGATATATCACCACCAATTTCCTTCAACTAATCATCAGCGAACCTCACCTTTTTCGGCATCTCAGCCATCATGCTCTCTAGATTTGACTATCTAGCCTCCCTCTCTCATTCAATGGGAGGCACATATACTCCAGCTCGATCGTTGCGGTAGCCGTCATTCCTTCTCCAGTATCCTTCGTGCTCATGACCTTGGCTCCTGTCTCTGTACCCATTTTGATTATACTTGATCAGGGGCATATTTATATGCCAAATTGATACTCAAATGCATCGCTTTTGCCTTGTTTATCCAATAATGTGTGTACATTTGCATGTAAATTGTAGGGAAGTGTGATTTTATACTAACCAACATGATTAGCGTTGTTTTGCAGGAAAAACATACTTTTTATGGAGT
>JACEIK010002731.1:27847-51638 GCA_018107945.1 Datura stramonium | reverse complement strand
GGTCTCCATGGATGTACTCACTGGTATGTTACGAGTATTCCATCTTGATGTATATGCTTTGTTAGATCCAGGAGCTACCTTGTCTTTTGTGATGCCCTATGTGGCTAGTAGTTTCGAAGTCAATCCCGAAATCTTTTCAGAACCCTTCTTAGTCTCTACTCCAGTGGGTGAATCAGTTGTAGCTAGACAGGTGTATAAAAGTTGCCCGGTCACAGTCCTTCAGAAAGTGACTTCAACGGATTTAGTAGAGTTAGCCATGATAGAATTTTGATGTTATTCTCGGCATGGATTGGTTTTTTGCATGTTATGCATTAGTTAATTGTAGAACTCGGGCTGTAGAGTTTCGATTTCCAGGTGAACCAGCCTTAGAATTGAAGGGTAGTTCAGTTGTGCCTGCAGGTCGTTTCATTTCCTACCTTAAGGCCAGAAAGATGATTTCCAAGGGTTTCATGTACCATCTAGTTAGGGTTAAGGATGCTACATCTGAGACCCCAACTATCCAGTCCGTTCCAGTAGTATGTGAGTATCCAGAAGTATTCCCAGATGATTTATCGGGAATTCCTCCCGAGCGGGAGATTGATTTCGGTATTGACCTTCTTCCCGATATGCAACCTATATCTTTTCCTCCTTACAAAACGACTCTAGATGAGTTAAAGGAGTTGAAGGAGCAGTTGAGAAACCTATTAGACAAGGGTTTCATAAAATCGAGCAAATCCCCATGGGGTGCGCTAGTTTTATTTGTCCGAAAGAAGATGGTTCTCTTCGCATGTGTATTGATTATCGGCAATTGAACAAGGTCACCATCAAGAACAGGTATCCTCTCCCCAGAATTGATGATTTGTTTGACCAGCTTCAGGATGCTAAGTGCTTTTCAAAGATAGATCTCGAATCCGACTACCATCAGCTCAGGGTTCAGGAGAGTAACATCCCGAAGGCATCCTTCATGACTCGGTATGGTCATTACAAGTTTGTAGTTATGTATTTTGGACTAACGAATGCTCCTACAGATTTTACGAATCTGATGAACAGGGTGTTCAAGCCATACTTGGATATGTTCGTGATCGTGTTTATTGATGACATCCTGATATACTCTCAGAGCGAGGAGGAGCATGCCACTCATTTGAGGGTGGTACTACAGACTCTCAAGGATGGCCAATTATATGCCAAATTCAGCAAGTGCGAGTTTTGGTTGAACTCAATGGCATTTTTGGGCCATGTGGTGTCAAGTGAGGGAATAAAGGTGGACTCTTAGAAAATAGAAGCGGTGAAGAATTGGCCTAGACTGGTGAATCCTTTAGATATCAGGAGCTTCTTAGGCTTAGTGGGCTATTATCAGAGATTTGTTGAGGGGTTTTCATCTATTGCAGCGCCATTGACCAAACTGACCCAAAAGAAAGTGAAATTCCAATGGTCAGATGCTTGTGAGAGAAGCTTTTAGGAGTTGAAGACTCGACTCACCTCAGCACCGGTGTTGACCATACTTGAGGGTACCGATGGGTTTGTGGTGTATTGCGATGCTTTTAGAATCGACCTTGGTTGTGTATTAATGTAGCATGGTAAAGTGATAGCATACACTTCCAGGCAGTTGAAGGTTCATGAGAAGAATTACCCGACCCATGATCTTGAATTGGCAGTGGTGGTATTTTCCTTGAAGATATGGAGACACTATTTCTATGGGGTCTATGTAGATGTGTTTATGGACCACAAGAACCTACAATATGCGTTAACCCAGAAGGATCTAAATCTACTCCAAAGGAGGTGGTTGGAGCTACTCAATTATGATATGAGTGTCCTTTACCATCTGGGTAAGGCCAATGTAGTAGCAGACACACTTAGTAGACTCTCTATGTAGATGAGGGGAGGAAGGAGCTGGTGAAGGATGTGCATCGACCTGCAAGGTTGGGAGTTCGTTTGGTTGACTCGACCACCGGCGGGGTTATTGTTCAGAATGGGTTAGAATCATCCTTGGTGATTGATGTGAAAGTTAGACAAGACGAGGACCCTATTTTGGTAAAGTTAAAAGAAGTCGTTCAAAATCAGAAGGTAGAGGTCTTCTCCAAAGGGGGAGATGGTATGCTTCGATATCAGGGTCGCTTGTGTGCTTCGAATGTTGATGATTTGAGAGATCAGATGTTGCATGAGGCTCATGGCTCCACATTTTTCATATATCCAGGTGACACCAAGATGTACCGTGGCCTACGGGAAGTCTATTGGTGGAATGGCATGAAGAAGGACATTGCAGAATTTATGGCTAAGTGTCCAAATTATCAACAAGTGAAGGTTGAGCATCAAAGACCGAGGAGGTGTGCTTCAAGACATTAGTATCCCTACTTGGAAGTGGGAGGATATCAATATGGACTTCGTCACAGGATTGCCTCGCACTCGTCGACAGTATGACTCCATTTGGGTGGTCGTGGACAGGTTGACCAAAGCCGCTCATTTTCTATCAGTCAAAACCACTGATTCAACATAGGATTATGTCAAACTATACATCTGAGAGCTAGTTCGGTTGCATGGAGTGCCCTTGTCCATCATATCAGACAAAGGTATTCAGTTTACCTCTCAGTTTTGAAGATCGTTTCAAAAGGGACTTGGTACTCAGGTCAAGCTTAGTACCGCATTTCACCTGCAAATGGATGGCCAGGCGGAGCGGACTATTTAGACTCTCGAGGACATGTTGAGAGCATGTGTGATTGACTTCAAAGGTAGTTGGGATGAGCATTGTCCTCTCATTGAGTTTGCGCATAACAACAGCTATCATTCCAGCAATTCAGATGGCTCCATTTGAGGCTCTCTACGGGCGAAGATGTAGATCACCTATTGGTTGGTTTGAAGTCGGTGAAGCTGTGATGATAGGACCAAATTCAGTCCATGAGGCTATGGAGAAATTTCAGCTCATACGGGACAGGTTAAAAATAGCTCAAAGTCACCAAAAGTCCTATGCCGATGTGAGGAGGAGGGAACTTAAGTTCGAAGTTGATGATTGGATGTTTCTAAAGGTGTCTCCCATAAAGGGAGTGATGAGGTTCTGAAGGAATGAAAAACTCAATCCCCTTTATGATGGCCCATACCAGATTGTGAAACGTGTGGGCAAGGTGGCATATGAATTGGAGTTATCCTCAAAATTATCTTTCGTTCATCCTGTTTTTCATGTATCTCTATTTAAAAAGTGTTTGGGAGATCCAGCTCTGTTGTTCGGGTGGATAGTGTTGTTGTGAAAGACAGCCTTAGTTATGAAGAGGTTTTGGTGGAAATATTGGATCGCCAGGTTCAAAGGCTAAGGAACAAAGAAGTAGCTTTAGTTAAAGTTTTATGGAGGAATTAACATGTTGAGGGAGCTACATGGGAAGATGAAGCAGATATGATGGCTAGATACCCACATCTATTCCCTACCGGCTCAGTTCCAGCTTGAGGTATCAGATCTTGCCCTAAAACTCTATTCAGTTTCACGTTCAGTTCATGTGCCCCAGTTTCTTTTATGTCTATGAATGTATGTATGATTCCTGAATTCAGTTTAGTCAAGTAGTTCAGTTCGGAGGCATTCGTCCCGTTAGTTTTCAGCTTATATGATCAGTATTTGAGTATGATGATTCCATTTCTCTACTTTTCTGTATTCTTTCCAACATTTGAGGAAAAATGTTCCCAAGAGGGAGATATTGTTATACCCTGAAATCCCTAAGATCAGACTCGGGAGTTGAAATGGAGAAAACAGAATTTTCTGCACTAGGTCACAATACGAGTTGTCTTGTGACCCGTTAGGCTGACCACGAGTCGTTAAGTGACTCGTGGTAAGGAGTGTTGACTTTCCTGGATTTTTCAAGTTGGGGTGACTACATGTGTGACCATGATTCGTGATCAGCGACATGAGCCGTTAGGTTACCCGTGGTCAAGGGTAATTGAAAGGTGAAGGAAGACCCGACAGTATACCCCACGAGTCGTGGTCTATGCCACGATTCGTTAGGTGAGTCGTGGTCAGTAGTTGGTTAAGGACTTAATGTTTGGGGCAGTGGAGGCAATGAGAGGTGACCACAAGTCGTGGTCACCAATGACGAACCGTTAGGTCCCTCGAGAGGACCCTTCGAGGAAACATGACCAGTGTACTTAACGACAGGAGACCACGACTCGTGCCCAGTGGTAACGACTCATCCAGACCCTCATTGGGACTGACAATATGTTTTCCTCTACGAATTTAGTAAGGTCTTATCCATAATTCTTATGATCCTATGGCCTAAACTACGTCATTTTAAGCTATGAATAGTAAGTTTTAAGAGGGGTAAGTTCATTCTAAGTTATTCCTAATCATGCATGCAAGTGTAGAAGTCTAGAGAGGTGATCAAGCTCAATTTCTTCCAAGTTCTTCTCAATTCTTCCTTGGTTAATCAAAGAAGTTGTAGAATCAGATCCTCCCAGGTATGTAGGGTTATGAATGGGTGAATTGTTCATACCCATGCCCAATCTCTCTCTAATTCATAAAATTCTATTGATAATTCTGTGGGGTTTTATCCCAATTCTTATGAAATCCTTATGATATATCTATGAGTTAATCTCCTTCATATATCAATGCATATTTTATGAATCATGGGCAGATTTTATGACTATTTCGAATTATAAACTTATGGATTTAAATCTCTACAAACTATGCCTAATTATACATGTTCTTTGTGAAGAGTTAAGTTATGATTTCGCTACGATCTTGACCTGGATTTTCCCAACTATGATTTATGTTTTATGATATGACTTCTCTCAAATACTTACCATGGATTTATGAGATATCAAGTATATAAATGTTTTACAAATATGTATGAACTTCATGATTTATGGATTTACGATTATGGCCGACTCACGGGCCTTACTTTCATGGCTAGTTCACGTATTTCAAGCATGCTTAAGATTATCATGATTTAACTAGCCTATGAATCTCATGTATATTATCCTATGAGCACTATATATGTTTTGGGAGTAGTATTTAACACCAAGTAGACCCGGGGTCAAAGCATACCCTGAGTCTCAAAACTACGCGCCAACGAAGCCATGATGGGACCTCCTTTGTGACTGTCCCTTTTTCCAAAATGGGCCATTCATGAGTGATATCATGCCTATTTTCTTGGTTCTACCCTTGGCAAGGTACGCACACCCTCCTGACTAGGGGTTTATAGGCCAGGCTCCATGTGTGCTCATATGGGGTATGTCAGTTATAAGAATCTCCCACTGTTCCTCATGATTTATGTATGGTTATGATTATATACCTTGGCTAAATTCATGTTTAATAAAAAATTTTCTCTTATGATTACGATATGAATTATTTACGAACGTTTTAAAAATCGTGAGCCTTATGTTAGCATTATGATATTCATGTTATGATCATGTTGTCCCAACTTTTATGAACTTTTATGTATTTTAATTTTCCGTTTTACTTACCTTGCATACTCGGTGCATTCCACATAATGACTGCATACTCTATGTTGTATCGTTTTATAATACAGGCTCCGATCTTCAGACTCAGCCCCGTCACTAGCCAGTTCCGGAGTTAGCATCCAGTCTCTGTTGGTGAGTCCTCATCTGTCGAGGGCCCCTTTCTATTTAGTTATGTTTACGTTTTTTCAGTTTCAGACTTAGAGACTTAGTTGGGGTCTTGTCCTATCAGCTCATCAGAATTAGAGGCTTTTCAGACAATAGATTGTATTCAGCTTCAGACCGTGTTGTATATTCAGATTGTATGTTATGTTTAGATTTCCTTTATGATTATTATGTTGATATTCTGCTTTTATTAATTGAATTAGACGTATGTTAATGCCATGGGTCAACTTGGAGTTTCTCGGGGCTCTTTGTCATGTGTCTCGATCCGAGCCTATGTTCGGGTCGTGACATCTCTCTTAAAACCATAATTCCCCTTCCCCTCCCCCATTGTTTTCTTTTCCAAATATCTTGGTAAAGCTAACTTCCTTAACTCATGTAAATTATTTTCTTCTCTACTTTGGTATTTAATGTTGTAAGCATGATCCCATTACCCTTCTTCCCCAAGTTGAAAAACTCAAAATCACTGTTGTTGGGTAAGAATCTTGAATTTCATAATATAGGTTTCCATAGATTAAGTCTCATGTGTTCTTCCATAATAATGCTATATCCTTATTTGGATTGCTTGCTTTGGTTGAATTTCGGTGATTTGAATTTGTGGGTGCGAAGAGGGTGATTAATGAATTGTAGAGAAATTCCATAAAAAGTTGTGAATTGGAGTATGTTTGTTGAGAGAGAAATTGTTTGAATAATATGATTCTTGAATTGTGAAAATCTTGGTTTGTTGAAAAAATCATGATAATTCATTGTGGAAAGTAGTAAAAGTCATGTTAATTGTTGGTTGAATTTATTGTGACTACTTCAACACTTGGGTTAATGTGAATTATGAATTAAAAGTTGGGGAAAGTGAAGGGAGTGGCTAACTTGAAACACCCTTATGGAAAGAATAAAGAAAAAATAATAGAAGGGTGTAGGGAAAATCATGAACATGGTTTGTAGTGTAAAGTTGGGGGATAATTTGATGATGAGATTTGGCATGATAATGCGGGAAGTCTGAGTACCCTATTTGATAAACTCTCACAATTATGCTGGAAAATTAAGTATGGGGTCATTTTGCACCTCTTACACCTAATTAGCTAGTCATGTTATTCATGAACTAATTTTGTGAGATCATTGTCGTTGTTTGGCAGGTATTATCGCATCACGAGCAGATAAAGGAAAATAAGTAGCAGTTGTTAGCAAGGGGCTCAAAAGGCTCAGGAAGGGAGTTGCATCAAGTTCATTAGCTCAAAAGGAACCCCTTTCTAGGAGGTTTGGATTCAAGGACGCGGAGGAGCATGGGCTTAAGTGGTTTAATGCCAAGAAGGAAGCAAAGTATGATCCGGAGAATTAGATTGACGAGGGTCATCAGGCACTTGAATTCCCCAGTATTTGGTACACCATCCGAGAGTTGGGACTGGGAAATGTCTTTACTAAGCCAGAGGGAAACCTCACTTTTGTGAGGGAATTTTACATGAATTGGAACACCACATATGGAGAGAGCACAAAGATTAAGGTTCGGGGACAAGTGGTTTGGTTCACTACTAGGTCTTTCAATACATTACTAGGCACGTCAATGGTGGACCCAGAGATGTACTTTATGATTCTTGAGAAGCCTCCATATTGTGACATCTGTCATACTTTGTGTGGAGAGAATTTAGCTGCCCGGTGGGCAAGAGGTGAAAATGGCACTCATTTGGCACTCTCATTCTCTTACTTGACCAAGGAGGCTAGAGTTTGGGTTAAGTTTGTCTGCGCAACACTTCTCCCAGGGACACACACCATGAAGATCACTCGGGAGAAAGTGATACTGGTGTATATGCTGATGAAGGGGATGCTAATTAACTTTGGCTCATGCAGAGGGATAACATGAGCGATCCTGAGGTAAGTACGGATGGAAGTACTATTATGGCAGCTTTTTGACTTAGTTCTTGAGGTATGTTGGCATTGAAGAAGAGGAGGTAGACCTTCATCTACCCATATTAGGAAACTTGGTAGGTAAAATGATTGATGTCATAAAAGTCAACGAGCCAACCACTTCATCGACACCATTCCTCACTCCAGCGGAGTGCAGTTCTCGCGATGATAGTTGGAGAGGTCGTATGTTTGGGATGTTTGAGCTCCAGTTTAAGATTAGAGGTAGGCCTAATACTGATAAGGAGATGGAAACACAATAGGAGTCGTACCCACTCACTAAGAGTGCAATAATGATGTATAAAGTGGGGCCGATATTTGAGGAGCCTTTGGATGAAGATGAGCCTATAGTGCTAACTGATGTCGTCGATGATTATGATGATGATGAGGATGATGCCACCATGGGAGTCATGCAAGTTGATGATGCAGAAGGAGAGGATAATTGTCACGACCCGAACATAGGCCCTGATAGAGACACGGGTAAAGGAACCCCGAGAGGCTCCAAGTCGACCCATGGCATGAACATAGTGACTAAGAACATACAACAAGCGAAAACTAAAATAATAAAACATGCTCAAGTGGAAGTCTGCATAAATAACAATCTAAAATAGAATCAACATTGACAAGCTGATTTTCTACATATTTTGTAAAAAGCCTCAAACATTACTGATGAGCTGATGGGACAGCATCAACAACTAGCTCGACAAAAGTCTGTCACTGAAATAACATAATAATAGATAACTGAATTTCCTCAAAGGATGAGGACTGACGAACACTAGCTAAAACGAGCCTTAGGGAAAAACAAGACTAATGATGCGGCTAAGACTAAACCCTCAGACCTATATCATGAAATGATACAACACAGAGTATGCGGTCAGTACTTGGAATGTACTGATTATGCAAGATAAGTAAAAACAGACAGTTAAAATACATAAAAATTCATAAGAGTAGGACAGCATGAACATGAAATAAATATCATAATATAAGTATGAAGGCTCAAGGTTTCCAAAACATTCATAATCTTGTCATAATCATAGTCATAAAAGATACCTTGTAAACACATAGCTTGATCCAAAGTAGCATAAACATGACAATGCATAAATAATAAGGAATAATGGGAGGACTCGTCTTAGTCGACACCATCATGATAGAGCTTACATGATGCCCCAACTTTTCGCTGAAGTGGGCAGAGCCGTCCTAGGCTTGCTAGGAAAGGGAAGTGCATGATGTGATATCACCATTGGACCTCACTCGAAGCATTTTGCTACCTTAAGTTTGGTTGANGAAGTGGGCAGAGCCGTCCTAGGCTTGCTAGGAAAGGGAAGTGCATGATGTGATATCACAGGGGATCTAATAATATATGTATATACCTACAGTGGCATGTAGTTCTGAGATCACGGGGTTTACCTGAACGTCGAGTCTACTCGGTGCTAGACACTTCTCCCAAAAACATGCACATGAGGCTCATATCGTAATCGTGAAATAATTTATAAAGTTCTTGTCAAAATAAATCATAACATACTTGATCATACTTGAAACACATGATCAGCTATCAATAGAGCCCGTGAGTCGGCCAAAAGTCATAAATTCATATATCATGGAGACCATGCATACCTGTGAAAATTCATATACTTGATACTCATAAATCCATGAACTGTACTTGAAGAGAAATAATAACATGAATCATAAATCATATTTAGGCTTAGTAAGATCAAAATCATAATAAAATCATAACTTGACTTTTCATGAAACCTTGCATAATTGGGCATCGATTGATTGAGATTTGAAACCATAAAATAAATAATTAATTTAAATATAAAATTTTCCCATACATCTTAAAACAATATTTAGAACATGAAGGGAATTGACACATAATCAAATCAAAGATAATTCCATAAACTTGGGCTTCAAACCCCATAAGATCATCAAATTTAACTTAATTCTTGAATTGATGAACATAGAGAGGAATTAGGGTATGAGAGTGAAGAGGAACTCTCGTTCACAACTCTACATACCTGGGTAATCTGACCTTCCACTCTCCCTTGAAAGTCCAAAGGAATTGGAGAAGAAATTGGGAGATTCTAGGCTTGATCTTCTTTTAGAAATCCTCTAGTTTACATGTATGGGGAGGGAATGGGTTAGAATAGGTTAAGCACCCTTAAAACCCTTCTAACTGAGCTTAAAATGATGTAGTTTAGGACTTAGGGCCTTAGAAATTACGAATTTACCCTTACTAACTTCGCAGGAAAAAACAACTGCCATAGTCACGAGCTGTACCTTGATTCCACGACTCATGGTGGGATTCATCGTCACCACTACCTTGCTCTCCAATCTTTCCTGAAGTTTCCCCACGGGTCACACAATGACTCATGTCATCATCGCACGAGTCGTTGGCACCATCCGTCACCAACACTGCCTCATCCCACCTATGGTTACAACCCACAACTCGTGATTTCCTACCATGGGTCGTAAAATCACTCGTGACTCTCCTCCTTGGAACAAAATTTTCCCCAACTTACAAACCCTTCTCACAACTCATCGTCTCTCACAACGAGTCGTACCACGACTCCTGACTTCTAACTTCTGTCATCCCCATATCCTTCCCACGACCCTGACCATGAGTCGTAGCCATATTCCAAGACTCATTGTATGACTCGTGTTCTGGACCCTGGACTCCAAGTCTTCTTCGCGAATCCTTCTACGATTCGTTCCTCCTTCCCACGACTTGTACCACGAATCATTCTGAGTCAAAATCTTAGATTTTTCTGTTGTTCTCATTTCAAATTCCTGAGTCTAGTCTTACACACTTCCAGGGTATTACAATATCTCCCCATTGGGAACATTCATCCTAGATGTGGGGTAAACATACTAAGTCACTAAGGAAAATCCTATCCTCCTATATACTAACTAACAGAGTGACTGACTCCGGATTGAAATACATGACTGAACTGAATTCATAAATCACACATACATATGTTGACATGAAAAAAACTGGAACACATGGACTGAACATGAAACTGAATAGAGTACTAAGGAGGAACTGGTATCTCAAGCTGGAACTGAACCGGAAGGGAATAGATGCGGGTATTTAGCCATCATATCTGCTTTGGCTTCCCACATAGCTCCCTCAACATGCTAATTTCTCCACAACACCTTTACTAATGCTATTTCTTTATTTCTTAGCTTCCGAACTTGATGATCAAGTAGTTAAACCGGAACCTCTTCGTAGCTAAGGTAATCCTTCATACCTACGCTCTCCACTGGAACAACCAAAGTCGGGTCACCCACGCACTTCTTTAGTAGCGACACATGGAAGACTGGATGTACTGAAGCCAATTCTGAGGGCATATCCAACTGATAGGCCATCTTTCCAACACGTCTCAAAATCCGGTATGGGAAAACATAACGAGGACTAAGTGTCTCCTTCTTTCCAAACCTCGTCACTCCCTTTATGGGAGAAACCTTCAGAAACACCCAATCATCATCTTCGAACTCAAGTTCTCTCCACCTCACATCCACATAGGACTTTTGGTGACTCTGCGGTATTTTCAACCTTTCCCTTATAAGTTAAACTTTCTCCATAGCCTCATGAACTAAATCCGATCCTATCAATGTATCTTCACCAACTACAAACCAACCAATAGGCGATCTACATCTCCGCCCATAAAGAGCCTCAAATGGAGCCATCTAAATGGTGGAATGGTAACTATTGTTATATGCAAATTTGATTAGAGGAAAATGGTCATCCCAACTACCTTTGAAATCAATCAAACATGCTCTCAACATATCATCAAGAGTCTAAATGGTCCGTTCAACTTGACCGTCTATTTGTGGGTGAAATGATGTACTAAGCTTGACCTGAGTAGGAAGTTCCTTCTGAAACGTTCTCCAAAACTGGGAGGTAAACTAAGTACCTCTATCTTATATGATGGATAAGGGAACTCTATTCAAGTGTACTAGCTCTTGAATATACAATTTAGCATAATTCCCCGTTGAACCGGTAGTTTTGACCATTAGGAAATGAGCTTCTTTGGTCAACCTATCCACAATAACCCATATGGATTCATACTATTGATGAGTAGGAGCCAACCTTGTAATGAAGTCCATATTGATTTCCTCCCACATCCAAGTAGGGATACTAATTTCTTGAAGCACACCTCCAGGTCTTTGATGCTCAACTTTCACCTATTGACAATTCAGACACTTTGCCACAAATTCTGCTATGTCCTTCTTCATATCGTTCCACCAATAAACTTCCCTTAGGTCACGATACATCTTGGTGGCACCTAGATGTATGGAATATCAGGAACCATGAGCCTCATGCAACATCTGCTCCCACAAGTCATCAACACCCAGAACACACAAATGACCTTGATATCATAGTACACCATCCCCACCTTGGGAGAATACCTCCACGTTATGATTCTAAATAGTTTCCTTAAACTTTACCAAAATAGGATCCTCGTCTTGCCTAACTTTTACTTCGGTCACCAAGGAAGATTCTAATCCAATCTGAATAATGACACCACCATCTGTCGAGTCAACAAGACGAACTCCTAGTCATGAAAGCCAATGTACATCCTTCACTAACTCTTTCCTCTCCTTATCTACATGGTACACACTCTCCATAGAAAGCCTGTTAAGAGCATCTGGCACTACATTAGCCTTGCCCAAATGATAAAGGACACTCACATTGTAATCCTTAAGAAGCTCCAACCACCTTCTTTGACGTAGATTTAGATCCTTCTAGGTAAACACATACTGTAGGCTTTTGTGGCCCGTAAACACATCCACATGGACCCCATACAGATAGAGTCTCCAAATCTTCAAGGTAAATACTACTGCCACCAACTCGAGGTCATGAGCCGGATAGTTCTTCTCATGGACTTTCAGCTTCCTAGAAGCATAGGCTATAACTTTACCGTGCTGCATTAATACACAACCAAGGCCGTTCCTTGAGGTGTCAAAATATACCACAAACCCATCGGTACCCTCAGGTAGAGTCAACACTGGTGCGGAGGTGAGTCGAGTCTTCAACTCTTGGAAGCTCTTCTCACTAGCCTCCGACCATTGAAACTTCACTTTCTTCTGGGTCAACTTAGTCAATGGTGTTGCAATGGATGAAAATCCTTCCACAAACCTCATGTAGTAACCAGCTAAGCCCAAGAATCTCCTGATATCTGAAGAACTCACTGGTCTAGGCAAATTCTTTACAGCGTTTATCTTTTGAGAGTCCACTTGTACACCCTCACTTGACACCATATGACCCAAAAATGCTACCGAGTTTAACCAAAACTCAGACTTCCTAAATTTAGCATACAACTGGTGATTCTTCAGAGTCTTTAGCACCACCCTCAAATGAGCGGCATGCTCCTCCTCGCTCCGAGAGTATATGAGAATGCAATCTATGAACACAATTACGAACATATCCAAATACAGCTTCAACACCCTGTTCATCAAATCCGTAAAAGTTGTAAGAGCATTCGTTAGTCAAAAACACATAACTACAAACTCATAGTGACCATACTGAGTCCTGAAGGCTGTCTTCGGGATGTCACTCTAACCCTGAGTTAATGATATCCGGATCTGAGGTCTATCTTTAAAAACATTTGGCACCCTGAAGTTGGTCAAACAAGGAATCAATTCTGGGGATGGGATACCTATTTTTGACTGTGACCCTGTTCAACTATCGATAATCAATGCATGTCCGAAGGGAACCATCCTTCTTCCAAACAAAGAGTACTGGTGCACCCCAAGGGGATTTGCTAGGTCTGATGAAACCCTTGTCTAAGAGATCCTTCAACTGCTCCTTCAACTCCTTTAGCTCAGCTGGAGCCATTCTGTAAGGAGGAATAGATATAGGCTACATATCAAGAAGAAGGTCAACACCAAAATCGATCTCCCGCTGGGGAGGAATTCCCAGTAAATCATCTGAAAACATTTCTGGATATTTTCATACTATAGGAACTGACTAGATAGTCGGGGTTTCGGATGTAACATACTTAAACCTAACTAGATGGTACACACAACCCTTAAAGATCATCTTTCTTGCCTTAAGGTAGGAAATAGAATGACCTAGAGGAACAACTGAACTACCCTTCCACTCTAGGACTAGCACACCTAGAAACTGATACTCTACTGCACGGGTTCTACGATTCACTGAGGCATAACATGCATGTAGCCAATCCATTCCAAAGATAACATCAAAATATGCCATGGCTAGCTCTACTAAATCTGCTGAGGTGACTTTCTGAAGGACCGTGACAGGGCAATTTCTATATACCCATTCAGCAATAATTGAATTATCGACTGGAGTAGAGACTAGGAAGGGTTCTGATAGGAATTTGGGACTAACTCTGAAAGTACTAGCAATATAGGGTGTCACAAAAGATAAAGTATCCCTTGGGTCTAACAATGCATATACATCAAAGTGGAATACTCGTAACATACCCATGACCGCATCTAGTGAAGTCTTCTGCTCTTGAGGAGATGGAAGGGCATATAACCTGTTCTGGCGTTGACCACCACCTACACTAGTGGACACACCCTGCTGAGCTAGGCGTGCTGGTGTTGCTGCCGAGCGAGTAGCCTGAGTACGGCCCCTATAATCACTCTGACTGGCCAACAGACACTCCCGACGCCTGTGCCCGGGTCTACCACACCCAAAGTAGATATCTGATCTAATCAAGCTCTCCCTTATGTGATTCTTTCCATACTTCCCGCAGAACGAGAAGGTACGCTCTACCTGCATGCTCCTCTGTCCCCTCGAGCCAATGCTTTACTCCTCTAGTCACCCTGAGATCTAGAGGAAGCATTGGCCGATGATGGCACTAGAACTAATGACCTCTGATGGGACTGTTGACGATGTTCGCCTCCCGATCTTTGCTAGGAGAACCCATAACTATTTGTCCGGGCCCTCTTGGCCTCTCTCTCTCTCTCTCAAATGCACCATCTCCATCTGCTATGCATAAAAAACCAATTGATGAAAATCGATGTACTAATGAAGCATAGCGGTGCTACAATTCTTGACTAAGTAGTCCGCTACTCCGTGCACAAACCATCTCACCCGAGCTCTCTGATCAGCCACCATCTCTGGTGCATACTTGGACAAGCGGGTGAACTCCAAAGCATACTCTTGGACTGTTATATTATTCTACTTCAGGTTCACAAACTCTGCTACCTTGATCTCCCTCATCTCACGGGGAAAGAATCGATCCAGGAACGCAGTAAGGAACTCATCCCAACAAATGGGGCCCACTCCAACTGCTCTGTTATTCTTCCACTGTCAGATATGTGCAACCCCTTTCAACTGATAAGAGGCTAGGTCTGTGCACTCCTCCCTCGTCACCCCCATAATTTGGTTGATCTTCTGGATCTCATCAATAAACTCATATGGATCCACATCCACCTTTGATCCGAGGAATTTTGGAGGGTTCATCCTAAGAAAGTCAATGCCTGTGCCAACATTTGGATGGCTGCCCTAAAACTCTGCATCGACAACTTGCTCGAGGACATGATCCTCGGGGGCTAGTGGGGCCTTTTGGTGCCCATCTTCGTTGCCATTCTCATGGCCATTTCCATTTCTGTTTCTTCTTCCGATAACTCGGCAAGGAGGCATGTTTCTGCAAACGCGTAAAGCATGAGTTAGAAGGGTAGAGAGACATTTCATTGCACGACATAAATCATGAAACAAGGGAAATTTCCTAGAATATTTCTTAGCCTCTTCATCATAATTGTGGCACACTTCACACCCATGAAAAGGACTCTACTTAATGCGGCTTTTAGACACCCTTGGACACTTCAAAACGTAATGCTCTGATACAAAGTTTGTCACGACCCAAACATAGGCCCGGATAGAGATACGGGACAAGGAACCTTGAGAGGCTCCAAGTTGACCCATGACATGAACATAGTGACTAAGAACATACACCAAGTGAAAACTGAAATAATAAAACATGCTTAAGGGGAAGTCTGCATACATACCAATCTAAAAAAGAATAAACACTGACAAGCTTATTTTCTACATATTGTTTGAAAAGCCTATAACATTACAGATGAGAAGATGGAACAACATCCCAAACTAGCTCGACAAAAGTCTGTAACTGAAATAACATAAAAATAAATAACTAAATTTCCTCAAAGGATGAGGACTCACCAACGATGGCTAAAACGGGCCCGAGGGAAAGAAGGACTAATAATGCGGCTGAGACTGAACCCTCAGACCTATATCATGAAACGATACAACATAGTGTATACGGTCAGTACATGGAATTTACTGAGTATGCAAGGTACATAAAAGTGGACAGTTGAAATACATAAAAGTTCATAAGAGTAGGACAGCACGAACATGAAGTAAATATCATAATATAAGTATGAAGGCTCAAGGTTTCCAAACCATTCATAATATAGTCATAATCATAGTCATAAAAGATACCTTGTGAAAACATAGATTGAGTCAAAGTAACATAAACATGACAATGCATAAATCATGAGGAACAATTGTTGGACTCATCTTAACCGATACCATCATGATAGAGCTTACATGATACCCCAACTTTTCGCTCAAGTGGGCAGAACTGTCCCAGGCTTGCCAAGCAAGCAACGTGCATGATGTGAAATTAAAGGGGATTTAATAATATATGTATATACCTACGGTGGCATGTAGTTCTAAGATCATAGGGTTTACCTGACGCCTGATCTACTCGATGCTAGACACTTCTCCTAAAAATATGCACTGAGGCTCATATCGTAATCGTGAAATCATTCATAAAGTTCATGGATAAATAAATAATAACATACTTAATCATACTTGAAACACATGATCAGCATGAATAGGGCCCGTGAGTTGGCCAAAAGTGATAAATTCATAAATCATGGAGACCATGCATACTTGTGAAAATTCATATACTTGACATTCATAAATCCATGAAGAGTAATTGAAGAGAAATCATAACATGAATCATAAATCATAAATTAGGCTTAGTAATATTAAAATCATAATAGAATCATAACTTCACATTTAATGAAGCCTTGTATAATTGGGCTATTGATTGAGATTTGAAATCAAAAAATAAATAATCAGTTTAAATATAAAATCTGCCCATAGATCTTAAAACAATATTTAAAAGATGAAAGGAATTGACCCATAACCAAATCAAAGAGAATTTCATAAACTTGGGCTTAAAACCCCATGTGATCATCAAATTTAACTTAATACTTGAATTCATGAACATAGAGAGGAATTGGGAAATGAGAGTGAAGAGGAACTATCATTCACAATCCTACATACTTGGGTAATATGATCTTACACTCTCCCTTGAAAGCCCAAAGGAATTGGAGAAGAAATTGGGAAATTCTAGGCTTGATCTTCCCTTAGAAATCCTCTAGTTTGCATGCATGGGGATGGAATGGGTTAGAATAGGTTAAGCCTTGTTAACATCCTCCTAAATGAACTTAAAACAACATAGTTTAGCACTTAGGGCCTTAGAAATTATGATTTACCCTTACTAACTTTCCATAAAAAATACAACTGCTAGGAGTCACGACTCATCTCACGAGTCGTGCCCTAATCCCATGACTCGTGGTGGGATCTATCATCACAACTACCTTGCTCTGCAATCTTTCCTGAAGTTTTCCCATGGGTCACATAACGACTCGTGCCATCATCCCAAGAGTCGTTGGAACTATCCGTCCCAAAAATTGCCTCATCCCACCTATGATTACAACCCACGACTTGTGGTTTCCTATCATGGGTCGTAACATCACTCGTGAATTCTCTTCCTTTGCATAGAATTTTCCCCAACTTATGCCTTCTCACAACTTGTCGTCTCTCATAATGAGTTGTACCATGACTTGTGACTTCTAAAGTCTGCCGTCCCTATATTCTCCCCACGACCCTGACCACGAGTCATACCCACATACCACGACTTGTGGTGTGACTCATGGTATGGACCCTGGACTCCAAGTCTTCTTCACAGCTCCTCTTACGATTCATTCCTCCTTCCCACGACTCGTTCCACGAGTCATTTTGAGTCAAAATCTCGGAATTTTTTGCTGTTCTCATTTTAAATTCCTAATTCTAGTCTTAGGCACTTTCGGGATATTACAATGATGATGATGATGATTAGGAGTATAACCCTGATGATGAGGACTTTGTTTAGCGGCCTAGAAAGTCTTTTTCTCTCCCTACTTAATATGATTTGTTTGTGCACTGGGGATATGCACTATTTAAGTGTGGGGTGGAGGAAATATATTTCCTATTATTCTATCTTTGGTAAATTTATAGTGGGCCATAGCAATAGTTTTCAATCCTCTGTGGTACTAGTTTTGTTTGTTACTTATCAACTTGGGTCTGTAATAGCTAGTAATACATGGATGGTTGTGAACACTGATGCTTTGTGATGTGATTGTTCGTCTCTAGTTATTTTTGTTTTGTTAATTGAGAGTCAAATTTTCTTTATGTTTTTCATAGAGGTAGTGACCCTTCCTAATAATGGATGGATGACGACCGTTTTAAGGGAAAATTAGTCATATTTTTTTATTTTTTCGGAAGGAGTCAAAAACCACCACTTGGGTGATCTTGATATTCCACTTAGAAGCTAAGCTAGCAGTAATGAAGTGTTCATCATGAATGCATAAGAAGTAAGAATTCCATGAGAGACACATAGGTTCTTTAAATTGATTCAAGGGAAAAAATTCTTAGGGCTTAATAATGAAAGATTCATTCAATTTGATTGTGTGGATATGTGTCCATAGGAAACCGACTAAGATCATGATGCCATGAGAGGTGAGGTTGATTTGCTATGTACTGTGCATAATATAATATCTAGAACTTGCCTAAGTGTTTATAGGATAGCTAGTTGCCAAAGAGGTAAGATTTGGTTAAGGCATTTCTTTGAAAAAACCCATTTTGTCCATTATCGTTGTACCTTCCATAACGTTATCCCTAGTTAACCCCAATGAGCCGTAAAGCCTTAATTTTCTTCTTAGCCACAAAAGAAGCCTATTATCTTTGTTGCATGACCTCCAAAATTTTTTATCCAAAGATAGTCTGAGGCACTTTGAGATTTAAGAATGAAGGTTCCACTAAAGTAGAAAAAATAAAAAGGAAAGGAAAGGAAGAAAAAGATATAGTGATGACAAGAGGAGATAATTGAAAGAGGGGTTCCCACACAAAATAACATGTCTACTTGCTGCTATAACACTAATGAAAGATCTTTAATGGTTGATTATTCTTATTGAACTTATAAGCAGAAACTAGCAGTCAAGTAGTATAAAGAGGGGCATGAGAAAAAGAAAAAGAGGATTAGTGAAGGAAAAGGTGAGCAGTAAGAAGAAAAAAGGTGGACAAGAAAGATGAAAGAATTTCTTAAAGTTCTTAGGACTGATAGCTACTCTAAAAGAAAACCATTCCTGCATGTCCCTTAGCCGACATTACAACCAAAGAAGTCCTTGTGATCTTACTCTCTTTGAAGTGATTAAGTAGTCTGATTGTATATGAGAAGCAAGCCTATGGTATGTTGCATATGTATGATGCATCATCTTTTAGAGTGAGTTTGTCTTGCTTATTATGTTCCAAGTTTTGAATTGATAATATGAGAGAATGAACGTCATCAAATAAGTGAGGGAATAATATGTTTAGAGTCAGTGTGTGTTGCATTCTTCATACTTAATCATATTGGCCCTATTTTGAAAAGATAAGTCAGTTATAGAGGTTATGTCATTTCGAATGTGAAAACTTCTGCATGTGCTTGATATGGATTGTATGAATTGATGAACCACTTAGTCATATGTTCTGTGCTAGCAACTTGAGTGACAATTGATAGAGGTTACAAGTGGTGAAAAACATCAGAGAAAATTTCACTCAGGCTAGTGCATTGGGTGGTGCAGCGTGCTAGAGCCCGAACTTCATAAGAATTTTTATCAACACCATGACAAACTAAGTGGCGCGACGCGCCAGAGGTATCCCGTATATAGAAAATTTTCTAACACTCTTGTGCAATTAGAAGTGTGGTGCGCCAGGTCCTAGAAGGGGAGAATTTTACTAATACCTTGGCAAAATGGCTGGTGCGATGCGCCAGAGGCTAAACTTTAGAGAAAATTAAAGCCACAGTCTGGCGAGATGGGAGGTGCGGCGCGATAGGACCTATCCGGGGCAGATTTTCAAGTCTAAAAGCTTAACCTTTCAAGGGAAAAAGAGTCCTTTCATATCTTGCTTATAATTATATCATCTAGAGAATTTTGTTAGGAGTTTTCAATCATAAAGATCAAGTTTATACGCAGTTCTTGGGGGAAGAGACAAGAAGTTCATTTTCTTCTAGGTTTTCTTCTTTACTTTATGCTTTTGATTCAAATGATGATCCTTTAGTTTTCTGGTTAAACAAGAGTGGCTAAACTCTTGTTCTAGGTTTTTGGCCATAGTTAATAGTTGTAGTTTTAATACTAGTTTATGCTATACTTTAGTTCTTCATTCAAGATTGTTCATGCTTACTTATTTTAATTAATTATTTATTAGACTGATAAGATTGCGAATATTATCTGTTGGCTCTTTGTTTAACTCGGGAGAGGGAACTAAGAGGGTCAAAAGCAAGCATAGAATAAATTTCAATTATCTTGTTCAATTAGTTGAAATGTTGATTTCATTGCCTAGGATAGGGATATACCCTTCAACCTATTCAACTGAACACAAGTATCTTCAACTGTCATCCCATGTTTCTCCGACAACCATAGGGATATAGGTGCTAGGGTTCATGAGATAGTTCTTGCATATTCGGGAGAATAGTAAGAAATGGAATCATAACTTGCAACTAGAAATCATAGAAGAGTTTCTTCTAGTGTATTCGAGTCCTAAAAACTCAACCTGAAAGCAAAAGTGCCAAGACCCTGATTCTCATCATCATTTGAATTACAAACACTTGTGAATACAATTTTTGTTCATTAGGTTAATTTACATTTCAAGTGAGTAGAAGAATAATCAAAACCACATCCCCATTTTATTTGTGTTTACTGGAATAGTGAAATAAAGGTCATAAATTGAAGCAATTAATCCTATTGGTGAGTTAGTTGTAGCTCGATGGGTATATAGAAATTGCCCTAGCATAGTCTTTCAGAAGGTCATCTCAACAGACTTAGTAAAGTTAGATATGACAAACTTTGATGTTATATTTGGTATGGATTGGTTGTATGCTTGCTATGATTCAGTTAATTGTAGAACCTGATTAGTAGAGTTTCAATTTTTGGGTGAACCAGTCCTAGAGTGGAAGGGTAGTTTAGTGGTGCCAGTGGGTCGCCTTGTCTCCTACTTTAAGTCCAGAAACATGATCTCCAAGGGTCGTGTATATAATCTAGTTTGGGTTAAGGATCTAAGTTCGAAACCTTGACTCTTCAGTTACTCCTGGTTGTATGTGAATATCAAGAGGTGTCTCCAAATGATCTACCGAGAGTCCCTCCCAAGCGGGAGATTGACTTTGGTATCGACCTTCTCCCTGATATGCAACCCAAATCTATTCCTCCTTATAGAATGGCTCCAGCCAAGCTAAAGGAGTTGAAGGAACAGTTGAAGAACCTCTTAGATAAGGATTTCATCAGGCCTAGTAAGTCCTCGTGGGATGCTCCAGTCCTATTTATTCGGAAGAGAGAAGGGTCTCTAAGGATGTGCATTGACTATCGTTAGTTGAAGAAGCACAATCAAGAATAAGTATCCGCTCCCCAGGATAGATGACTTGTTTTTCTAGCTTCACAGTGCCAAGTGCTTTTTGAAGATAGACCTCAAATCCTACTATCACCAGCTCAGGGTGAGGGAGAGTGACATCCCGAAGACAACCTTTAGGACTCAGTGTGGTCACTATGAATTTGTATTTATATATTTTGTAATAATGATTGCCCCTACAGCTTTCATGAATTTGATGTCACGACCCGAGTCTACCCCCTGGCCGTAACACTGGTTCTAGAACAATGAATGACTCCAAGCTAACCCATGACATAGGATAATGCTAACATAACAATAACTACTAGAACATAACTAAGCGAAAGCTCAACTGTAATAAAACTAATCAAAACGAAAGAATAAAGATCTAATAGCAACACTGAATCATAAGCTGAAACTAATACTAAACTATCTAAAAGCATCTACTAGTCTGATGATCTACTGGGACAAGCCCCCAGCCAACTCCAAAATCTGAAACTAGAAATATATTGATATAAGAAAAGATAACCTTCGTCCTCGAAAAAAAGAGGACTCACCACTGTCAGCTAATAGATTCTGGAATGTGTCTTACCGCGAGGCTGAGTCTGAATGCCTAGATCTATATCATAAAAAGATATAGCACATAAAGTATGCGGTAAGTACTTTAAATAATGAGGATCCCCGCATGTGCCTACTGAGGCAAGGGAGACATTCTCAAATAATGAGGATCCTATATTCCTTGGGCTAAGGGAAACATTCTCTACTATTGAGAATTCTTTATCCTACGGTGACATGTAGTTTTGAGACCTGGTACGCTGGAATCTTGGCCTACTCGGTGTTAAGTACTACTCCCAACTGAACATAAATATACATGTAAAATGATAATCTGAAGTTGATGTCCTAGGACTAGTCGAAACCACTTTATCTAGCAAGAGTCCCGAGCGCCTAAAGGACCATGACATACTGATATTGAGGGCTCATAACTGATGTTCTAAGACTAGTTAGGGCTACTTTCTATTAGCAGGAGGCCTGAGAGTCTAAAGAACTATAAACATGTTGATCATACTGATATCATGAAAATCAGATTAAACTCATAGTTAAATCATATGTACTGAAATCATGGTAAAGTCATATATATTTCAAAAGGCCTATATCCTTGAAAATAGTGCTAAATCATGGATGAGTCTTAAAAATCATGCTAACATCATATCATGGGCATAAATAATGGATTGGAGAGGGGGAATCATGAAAATACATAGCTATTGATCATAAGGGCCTTGAAATCATGAACATTATATGCTATTTATCATAAGGACCTTGAAAATCATGGAAGATATGAGAGAAATCATTCATAAAATGGAAACCCTAAAACATGCTCTTCTAGGGAATCAAAGTAGATGGGGTTTTGAACATAAATTGGGAAACAAGGATGAAAAAAGATTCTTGTTGAAGTCCCACATACCTTACTTGAAGAAATCCTCCACTAACACTTGAATCTTGAAGCTCTTGGAGAGAAACATTGGTGTTCTTGCGCCTTGAGAGGAAGAGAGAAGAAGAACTTAAGGATGAATTGAGTAGAATAAGGGTTTGGGATAGGAAAATTGTCACGCCCCACCTTGGGAGGCATGAATGGCACCTAGTGCCATACTGGAATGTGGCTGACCTGGCTAGGCTCATTACGTCTGGTGCGTGCCTGCAACTCAATTCAAGAAAACAACAAGCTATATCTCAGTTTTAAACATAGCCTCCGGCCGACAAGGCCATATAACTACCTGTAAAAGAAAACAGCTAACCAACCACAAGCAATAAAAGGGAATCCTATGCGGAACAACAAGACCACTACTTTTTCTAGATATAACTGAAACGAAATCAGGCAACTAAACTATGCTATAGCCGACAAGACCTCAAACTAACATCTAAACAAGACCCCACACGACCATCACATGAAATAAAACATATATAGGCCCCACACTACCAACAACAAAATGACCAGCTGGAAATTTGTAGCCTGCAAGCCTCTAGCAGTGGAATAATGATCGAGATAGGGCCTGACCTACCCATAAACTACACAATCAAAAGAGCAAACCTTCTAACTATTAACTCCGGAGGAAGGGAGATGAATGTACTGCTGACTTAGACTGAATGCTAACACAATCCTGGTCTGCATGTATCTGCACCTGCAAGCAAGTAATGTAGCTCCCCAAAGATGGGCATCAGTACAACATGTACCGAATATGTAAGGCAGTAAAAGAAAATGACTGAATTGTCATGCCCCACGTTGGGAGGCATGACTGTCACCTAGTGCCCTACTGGAACCTAACTAACCTGGCTTGGCTTATTCATGTTTGGTGCAAGCCTGCAACTTATCTCAGGAAAAAAATGGGCTATATCTCGGCTGTAAACACAACCTCTGGCTAACAAGGCCTTATAGCCACCAGTAAAGAAAATAGGTAACCAATAATAGGAAAATAAAGGGAATCCTATGCGGGCCGACAAGACCACCATGATGTCTAGTTATAACTGAAATATAAATCAGACAACTGTTCGGCTGTCCGGATGACTACACGCAAGTGCACGTGGTCGAACAAGTAGTAAGTGGCTCAAGTAAGCCAAGTATCGATCCCACAGGGACTGGACTAC
>JACEIK010002730.1:185093-197948 GCA_018107945.1 Datura stramonium | reverse complement strand
GCGTAATCGGATGAATATTGGTAAGGAATCTTCGTTCCTCCTTCTCTCTGGTTTTTACCCTCTGTTCTTACTGGAAATTATATGAAATTAACTTTAAAAATCGAAGTGAGGACTTATATACTTGGGCCTGGACAGGGCCTCCGTGACACGCTGCCATTGCGGAGGCCCTCCCTCCGTGGCACGTTGCCATCGCGGAGGGGCTCTGACCCGACTCATCCCGCGATGGTTCGACGAGTCTCTTATCCAGTCTTTCCCCGGGCCTTTTCCTAGCATGTATGGCATTCAAAACTCTTAACCAACATGCGAATAGGTCATCTACACGTTGAGAATTTACGGGGTGTAACATTGTGGATTTTTTACATATTTCAACGATGCGTGCAAACTTGATTTCTGTGGCCTTGTTAAATAAAGTTGGAGTGAAAGTTTCATTTGAATTTGACAAAATTATTTTGATAAAAAATAATGTGTTTGTGGAAAGAGGCTATTATAACTGAAGACTTTTTCTACTTAATATTATTTATAAAAATACATCTACTTCTGCTTATATGATTGAGTCTATTTTTTATGGCATACTAGATGAGGACATGTTAGTATCTCTTGTATAAAGATCACACAAGCACTTGGTTTGATATCCGGTTAGACTCAAATAATTTTAATAAATGTAAAATATATGCTGAAACTATTATTATTAAAAAGCCATATTTTTTGGTTAATAGAAAAACTGAATTATTATCTTTAATTCACACTAATTTAGGTAATTTAGAACAAACCATGACTAGAAGTGGTAAAGGATATTATGTGACTTTTATTGATGATTTTTCAAGATTTACTAAGTTGTGTTTACTTAGAAATAAAGATGATGCCTACGATGCTTTTATCTCTTATAAAACTGATGTTGAAAATCAACTTAGTAGAATAATCAAGAGAATTAGATCTGATAGAGCCGAAGATTATTTATCTTTAAATGCTTTTTGTGAAAAGAGAAGGAATTATTCATGAAGTAACTCTGCCTTATTCACCTGATTCTAATGGTGTAGCTGAAAGAAAAAAAATAGAATATTGAAGGAAATAATGAACTTTATGTTAGTTAGCTCTAATGCACCTGATAATTTGTGGGCTGAAGCAATCTTATCTGTATGTCATTTGTGAAATAGAATTCCTCATAAAAGAACTGGCAAAACTCCTTATGAATTGTGAAAAGGTTATAAGACTAATTTGAAATATTTAAAAGTGTGGGATGCCTTGCTAAAGTGCTTTTGCCTGAACCTAAAACGAGAAAATTTGGTCATAAAACGACTGATTGCATGCTTATTGGATATTCTAAACATAGTGTTGCGTATAGATTTCTTGTTTTAAAGAGTGACGTGCTTGATTGTGATACAATTATTGAGACAAAGAATTCAGAATTCTTTGAAAATGTATTTTTCACTGTGTGATAAATTTTTTCATGGATCTGTTGAAAGAAATAATGAGATTACCTCTAATATTGAGGAACTGGGGAGGAGTAAAAGACTTAAAAAAGAATATTTTTCTTATGACAATGATTTTCAAACTTTTCTTGCTGACAATGAACCATCAAATTATTTTGAAGTTATATCTTCTTCTAATGCTAAATTTTGGAAGGAGATAATTAATATTGAAGTTGATTCCATCATGAAAAATAATACATGGGTTTTAGCTGATTTACCACCTGGTGCAAAACCTATTGGTTGTAAAGGAATTTTCAAAAAGAAACTTAATCCTGATGGCTCAATAAATAAATATAAAGCTCAGTTAGTAGCTAAAGGATTTTCTCAAAAATACATGTAAACCAATAACTAGAATTTCTTCTATTCAAATTTTGATTTCTTTAGCATCAATTCGTAAGTTTTTTATCCATCAAATGGATGTAAAAATAATTTTCTTAAATGGTGATTTAGAAGAAGAGACTTATATGGTTCAACCTGAGGGATGTATTATTCCTGGACGAGAAAATAAGGTTTGTAAATTAATTAAATCTCTTTATGGTCTTAAACAAACTTCTAAACAGTGGCATAAGAAATTGGATCAAGTCTTATTAAAAGACAATTTTTCTTTTGTTTAAGTGGATAAATGTGTTTATACTAAAGTGGTAGACAGTGATTATGTGATAATATGCTTATATATTGATGACATGCTTATATTTAGTACAAGTTTAAATGTTGTGCAAAGTACCAAATTATTTTTGTCTACTAATTTTGATATGAAAGATCTGGGTGAAGTAAATATGATATCGGGAGTTAAAGTTATAAGGAGTGAAGATAGTGTAATAATGTCACAAGAACATTATGTAGAGAGAGTTCTTAAAAAGTTTGGATGTTTTGAAGTGACACCTGTAACCACTCTTTATGATGCTAACTCACAATTGAAAAAGAATAATGGTGACCTAGTTGCTCAGTATAAACATGCACAAATTATTAGAAGTTTGATGCATTTAATAAATTTTACAAGGTCTAATATAGCCTATACTGTGAGTAGACTAAGTAGATATACTCATAATCCCAATAAAAAATATTGGTCTGCATTGAATAGATTAATGAAATATTTGAGAAGAACCATAAATTACAGTATCCTGTACAGTGATTTTCTTCTACTTTAAAAGGGTATTGTGATGCAAACTGGATCTCTGATTCAGATGAGACGAAATCCACTAGTGGCTATGTGTTCACCTTAGGTGGTGGAGTAATATCGTGAAAATCAGCTAAGCAGATGATCATTGCTAGATCGACTATAGAGTCAGAATATATAGCTCTGGAGCTAGCTGGTTCTGAGGTTGAGTGGCTAAGAAATTTCTTAACCAATGTCCCTTAAATAAAGGATGAATTACCTCCCGTGTCTATGCATTGTGATTGTCAAGTAGCAATTGCCATTGCAAAGAATAAATCTTATAATTGTAAGAGTAGGAACATGAAATTGTGATATGACGTCATAAAACAACTGTTGAGAGATGAAATAATTTCCATTGATTATGTGAAGTTAGAAATGAATTTGATAGATCCTCTAACTAAACCCGTGGGAAGAAAATTAATTCTTCAAATCTAATGGGCTTAAGGCCGATATGATTGTCAGTAGAGATGGTAACTCAACCTATGATTGGATATCCCATGAAGTAGGTTCATATGGGTAATAACAAGTTGATATTGACTCTACGTACTAAAAGAGAGTGCTTGAACTGCTACTAATTCTGGGGATTAGTTATTAACTCTTAATTAATTTATAGTCCTTAAGGATGGTGTATTAAAAATAGTATACACTTGATAAATTCACCTATATGAGAAGTGAAGGGAGGTAGCTCCTATGAGATTTTGGTCTAATCTCTAAGCTTTCATAAATAACCAGGCACGCACATGGCCTATTGGCACAAAATTGTTTTGAACAGAAAAATTGCGAAGGTCAAATTAAGATTGATAAAATCTCTAATTTACAATAAGAATTATTGATTTATAGAAATATTATATTTCACTAGTAATTCTGTAAGTTAAATTTTATCAATCTATATTTAGTTCATAATACTAACAACACCAAACCCATTGCATTTTGACAATGCAAATCCGGCAAGCTTTTTCTTTCCTTACTTACTTTTATTTCTAAAAATCATTTGAAATATATGGGGATTGTTGACAGTTTTTCATTTTTAATATTTCAATTTTTTTAATTGGAAAATGGCCCCCATAGGACAAGGTGGCAAGTTGCATGAGAATTACTTGACACCTAGCTCTATTTCAGCCTATAAATAGGTAACTTTTTAGCTTAAGAGTGATCAAAAATTTTTCAATCTCTTTGCACTCTTCACACGTTCTTTCTCCACTCTAATTTGTCACCTTCTATTTCATTTAATTATCTTTTGCTGTCTTTTATCTTCCTTTTTAATTTTGTTGGTGCTAATTAATTTTACTAATTCTTGCATCCTCTAATTAATTAGAGAAAAAATGTTTAATTCTGAAGAAATATTTGCTGAAATAATGTTGTAGTAATATTTTAATTAATTTATTGAATTATTAATTTAACTAATAAATATTTATATCAGTTTATATTTTTGCATTGTTTTCAAACAACTGCTGTTTGAGGTACCACTATTTTAAACAAAAAATATATCTTAGCAGGAAGCAATTCAACAGCTCATGTACATTAAGGAGGTTAAATTTTTTAAGAACATACAATAAATTTTGCAGGCTTGGATAATTAATTAATGCTTCTGTATTATTTGCTAAATTCTTTGCAGATTATTTTATGTATTCCGATTTACTGTTGTTAATACAGGATATTAACAAATTTAAAGAATTTTCTGTTTTTTGTTTGTGGAGACTAAATATCTTTGTGAGTTTCTACTCTCGACTTTGGAGAATAAATCTACTAAATTTTATATTTCAATCTAATACTTAATTTGAAGATATAAACACATTAACATTCTATTAAATCTGCTATTGTGTCAAATACTATTTGATTTAAAGATATAAAATTTTTACTGTTTCATTAAATTTGATTAAGGAAACAAGAAGACAACAATCTTAAAAGAGGTACTTATTAAAGTAGAAGAACATCAAACGATGTTATGTGTTTGTCGAACTTCATTGTCACGTGCACGAGGTATCTTACATCGTATCATTGCAGAAAAATTGGAGTGGCTTGATGAAAATAAAATCAAATTTTATTTTTTGTATTCCACTTGTTTCTTTAATTTTCTACTCTTATGATCTATCAAATTTAGTTCATATATGTTAAGATGCAATATGATAACATGCATAACTGTAGGTGAAAACTTATTTGAAGGTTATAAGATATGAATTTGATTTACTGTGATAGTTTTTGAGAACATAAAATAATATGTATATTACTTTAGATTAATAAAGTTATACATATGTCAAAATATCTCTTAAATAAGTTCTGATTTACCTAGAACTTGTGGAGGAAAGTTATTATTATGCCTTATAGAAGTATTCAATCTAGTGCCTCCATAGAAAAGTACAATTTATTTTCATTTGAAAAATGAAAAATAAGAAAGTTCAACTTGAATTATTTTAAAGTATGGGAGTGTTTGAGTAAAGTGCAAGTTTCTAAATCAAAAAGATATAAAAAATTATTGATTGTGTTTTCATAAAATATACTATAAATAGTAAAGCATATGAATTTCTGATTCACAATCCAAAAAGTTTTGACATTCATATTAATATGGTGATTGAATCAGATAACGTTAGATTCTTTGAAAATATATATACATATAAAAAAGTGTGAGTCATCTAGTAATAAAACTAAACGACACGGGGAAGAAACAAAGAAAAATATTTCTAGTAAGAAAAATTTAAGACGTAGCAAATGTCAAAAGATATCTATTTCCTTTTGATTAAATTTTCTAATATTAATTTTATTGACAAATGAGCCTCAAACTTTTAAAGAAGTTATATTTTTCTTGGAGTACATAATTTTAGAAAGAGACAATTAATAGTGAAATAGAATCTACATTAAACAATAATACTTGAAAATTGATTGATCTTCCTCCAAAAAATAAAACTTTCGAGTTTCAAATGAATTTTCAAGAAAAAAATGAAAGATGATGGAACTATTGATAAATATAAGGCAATACTTGTTGTCAAAGAGTTTAGACAATAAGTTATTTTGACATTTTTTGCCGATAATAAGAATTATATCCATTCGGATATTTATAGTGTTGGTTATCATGTACAGTCTTAAAGATCATCAAATGAATTTGAAAACAATGTTTTTAAATAGAGATTTGAAGGAAGAGATCTGTATAAAACAACATGAAGGATTTATAGTTCCTAGAAAAGAAAAGGTGTGTCGACTTATTAAGTCCCTTTATGCACTAAAATAAGCACCCAAACAATACATGTAATATTTGACCATACAATATTGTCATATAATTTTAAAATTAATGAATGTGATAAATATGTTTATACTAAGAATACTTCAAATCAAGTAGTCATTATTTGTTTATAAGTGGATAATATGTTGATAATGAGTAACGAAATCGCTAAAATACAAATGCTACTAAGTGAATGCTTACTATTAAGTTTGATAAGAATGTAACAATCCACCCGACTATTATAGCATTGCGACCCCATGAAAAATGGATGAATTTAAATTTTTAGAAATTTGCGATAAAATCCTGAGAAAAGAAGGGCACACGGAGAGTAAGTCCGAACGGGCTTAGCCGCAATCGGATGGATCCTAGCGGGTGTCCGCCGCGGCGGGACGACTTCTACCACAGTAATACCACTTCAACGGGGAGGGTGTCCGCTGCAGCAGATGATGCGAACTAGAAATCTGCAAATCCTATTCTAATTAGGATTTTGAAAATCTAGCCTTTAAGGAGGACTTATTAAAGACGTCTAAAACAGAAAATAGATTTTTGGGGAAAAAACAAGAGGATCCAAAAGGTGAAATTCGACCTCCATAGCTAGGAGCTCTCGCAAGAAAGTCAAGAAAATGTTGTAGCCCCCCAATCGAGAACGATGGGGACGATAGCTTGGCGCCCAAGTAGACTATGGTTTATTCGCTTTTGCATTATAATTTGGTTAGCTAAACATATATGTGCGTACAATTGATATGCTTTCGATAATGTAGATTTGTATTTTTCTTTTACTATATTATTGTCTGTTAATCGAGATCGGTGAACATCTAAGAACAAATGAATTAGAAGAGGGGTGATGAAAGCCTGTAATAAGATAAAAATCTAGGGGAGATAGTTCAATTAATAATTGGACTCACGTTCTAAGATATGCATTGAATCATACATTGTTGAGCAGATTAACTTTTGAGTGTCTTTGTCCGAATATTTTCGACTATAAAATATGAAATTCTTCTTTCTTTTGATTTAAAATCGTGGACGCCGTAAATCACGTAGACTTTGTGTAGGGGATGCAATTAACGGATTATTTAATAAGTTATAACTATGTTTGAGCATGAGATGAAATGAATGATGTATGATAGTAATTTCCTATATAATGACTTGAATGTGCTGATGTTGGTGTCGTGTTGTCTGGAATTGATGATTGTTGTTAGCATTAACAGTGTTACTGTGGCAAGTTAATTATTGAAGTGAGCTTGATGTGACGTTGTTTTCTTTATGGTGAGTATAAGAAAGCGGAGCACTGAATGAAACTCGAATAAAAATTGGTTGCAGTACTGCCAGTAGTACCGCTGCAGCAGGTAGTATACCGCTGTGGCGAGACCGCGGTAGAAGCTTAATGCCACTGCAGCGGATCCCAAAAGAGTGAGTGGGCCAAGTTTCAAGTATTACTATCGCGCTAAATTAACTGTAATCATTACTGTTTGGACAGGAGATTGATTTTGAAATCATGCATGTGATTGTACTTGTTGAGGTGATTATGTGATTTTTGTCGTGTGATGATTTATTTTAGGTTGTGCTGCGTTGTGCATCTCGAGTTTGAGGGGCAAGTTGACATCAAATGAATGTGTGACTGAGATGATGGATAGTACATAAGAGAAGTCATTGATATGATGGTAAATGAGAGGCTTATGGCAAAGGGTAAGGAACTTAGATGAAAAGGTTAATATGTTCAGATTTCGAATAAGGTTTGGATATACGAGTGGCTCGTGTCCGAGGTGAGCATCCAAGCGAGCGGTATGAGTGAGTACACAAACAGGTATGGCTAAAGGACCATACGGCTGGGTATACGAGTGAGTACATAGACAGATATGACATACGACTAGGTGTACAGTACATGGATTTCTAGAGTCCCTTGCAGGTCATGACTGGAAGGGCAAGCATAAGATCCTCTGGCATGTGTATATAGTGATATGATGGAGGTGTGTGCCTGGCATATCACCAACAGTACAATTGCGAGGCAGATATTATAAGGGTATGCTTGATATATATACGGCCGCAACAATAGAAAGGTACTAGATATACAAGTGTGATGCATGATATATCGACATGAATAGATTTGAGGTGAGAAATAGAGGTGGAATGCCACACATGGCTACCCGGTCCAGGTATGATACCTTATGACATTTTCGTGGTATAAAGTCAGGTATGTGCATGTACTTTACTGTTGGAGAAATTGGCTCCCTCATATTGTTTTGATGATTTGTGTGTACTTGAGTTATGATCCATAATTGCGTTTGAAATGTCTTGGTTTACCTTAATTTTGTAGGCAATGGATGATAGCATGACTAGTTCGAACAAAAGAATAGGCAGTACCGTGAGATAGCAAGTAGACTTTATTAATTGACATACTTCATTAAGGAGAGTTGAAAAATCTTATAGATAACTAAATAGGTCAATAAAAGATAGAACCGGACTTGGTTAATCCTAATGAAATGATCAGAGAGATAGGGGCACTACGGAGCTTTTGCAGGAATAACAAAACTGGATCAGGAAAAAAATCGGGTACTGACTGTTGGGTGTATCACTGCAGCAGACAAATAGCCGCGGTAGCGGGACCGCTGTGGCAAACCAAGTACTCCTGTTGTGGAAACAAAGGGAGACAGATTGAAGGACTGTATTAATGATTAGGTTCAAAAAAGCATTGAGTAAACTTTGATAAGGTTTAAAAAATGAGAATGTAGCAGCTACACCTAGTGTGAGGTCTAGGAGTGAGATAATTGTTACATTTATTGATATTGATTTCATATTGATTTTTATGTTGTTGTGTTAACTAACCCTAGTCGGTCGATAATGTCGACCGGTACATGTGGTGTGCTGATACTACCTTTCTACACCTTCTTGGTCTAGATTGTGGCAGGTTGAAGTTCCTTGATTGGCGTGGAGTACTCAACATCAGCTTCAATATTCTTTTTTCTAGACTAAACCGGGTCATTTTATTTATCAAGTATTCAAATAGAGTTTTTGTACCTGTCTAGACTAGATCTTGGGAGAGTCATGCTTGAGGAATCGTGTAATTTTATTTTGTTTGAGATTTTCATCAATTAGTGAGAAGTAATGGAAATGTTGAGACTAAGTTCTTGTATATTAATAGAAATATTTGTAAGGATTCTCTTATCGAGTAGAGTCAATATAGGTGTCCGCACGGCCTGTCCATTTAGATCGTGACAAAGAAAGACTTAGGAGTTTCCATTTTGGGAATTAAGATCTGCAAGATTCCCAAGATATAACATGTCTCAATCTCATTATCCAAATGGTACTTGAAAGTTCAAGTCTTTGAACTTCAAAGTTTTAAAAAATCAATTGATGTGAACCTTGCTCTAGCTAAGAACAGGTGAAAGTAAATCTCTATTGGACTATGCCAGAATGTTGGGTAGTTTGATTCATCATGAATTGTACACAAACAAAAATAACTCGCGCTATAAGTAAAACTGTGTCTATACCCAAGTAAGCCCAACCAAAATCATTAGATGGCAATGAAATGATTTTTTGGGGTATTTGAAATATACTCAAAATTTTACTTTACATTACAACAAGTATCTCATGTTTACCGAAAGATATACAGATTCAAATTAGATCACTGGATCAACTTAAACTATATCCACAAGTGGATTCATTTTTACCATTGGTAAAGGAGAACTATATTCAAAGTTGTCCAAATAGACATGTATCAACCATTCTACAATGGAGCCTGAGTTCATAGATTTAGACAAAACCAGTGAGGAAGCTGAATGACTTTGAAATTTTTTGAAAGACATTTTATTTTTTGGCCCAAATCATTGGCATCTATATGCATACTTGTGATAGTAGCGACAACAGGAAGCGCTTGGAGTGTTATACATGACGAAAAATCTTGTAAAATATGATGAAGCATAAAAACATTTGATTACTACTCTTTAGTAGAATTATCATAATTAACTATACAAAGTCAAGAGATAATATGTCGGATCTACTTACAAAAGTCCTAACTAAAGAGACAGTTGAGAGAGCATCGAAGAAAATTAGATTAGGGCCGAGACAAGTTATCACGGAGGTAACTCTACCTAAAGACTTGAGATTCCAAGATCTAGGATCAAACAGATCAAATAAAATTATTGATGAAGGTTTAGCATTGTCAAAATAACTTTTTAGTCTATTCTCGTGATAAGACAATATTTAGTAACAAGGATACGATGTTAATGTTTTTTCTCGATGATTTCAAGTTTGAAGGTACTATCAAATAGTGTATCTATGAGATTACTCGTTTAGTACTTATAAGTAAATATGAAGTGTAAGCTGCTTCAGGGAGAAATTCTATAATGCTAATTCTCTATGCACTTATGAACCAAGAGTTTTTTATGGCTGAAATGGACGCAACAATTAGAACAAAAAACAATTAAGGATTAACTGTGTGATTAATGTTGTCTAGATATACACCAAATCTCAACGGTTCAAAGATATCAAATCAGTCAATTAATTGAATACATTCGATATATGTTTGACGAAAAATTCAAAGGAAAACCTACTTATTCAGATGTAACTTACCTATGAGTCACAGTCTTTTCATGTATATTTTTCATCATATAGTCATTTCCTATTCATGTAGGGAATTGCTCAGTTTTGTGTGGCGTGAATGAGAAATGAAGTGGCGCTTTCCAAAATGGCACCGGAAAAAGTCGTAACTCTTGATTTCCACCTTTCCATTTTGAACCAACACTTTTTCACATTACTCTATTATTGGCTATAAATTGATAGATTTTTCCTCAGATTTAAATAACACTTCATTGAATCCATGCATTATTCTTTTGCAGATTTTTCTTGAAAAAAAAGTTGAGTCTTCGTGTAATTCATGACTGTTTTTAAGTTCAACAAAATTCTTGACGTTTGAGGTATCATTGCTCAATAATAAGTATATTTGTTTTATCTCAAGAGAAAGTAATACAACAATTCAGATATAGTAAGAGAATTAAATTCTTTTAAGAACACAATAAATTTTGTAAGCTCGGATAATTAATTAATATTTTTAAAATTTTTTGCTAAATGATTTTTCAAATTATTTTGTATATTCTGACATTTTGACTGATTGTATGTTCATTTGCTGGTCAACTGAAGATAAGATGTGAAAATTTATCATAAATTAATTAATTAATGTTATGCTAGGCGTTAATTACTCGTAATTTTTCCCATCCATCTGAGCTCGAAACCATCAATATGAGTGAACTTTTGGTGTTAAAATAACTATTTTTCTCTTTCTTGTGATGTTGAACTAAAATGAGCTTTGATAGAGTAATCTTGACAATAAAAATTTATATATTCAATTTCAATTTGCTTGAAATTAGTGGAAGACGGGAAAATTAATATTTGTTTTGTTTTTTATTAGTTGTTAGGACAAGATTTAGATATTTATTGAGAAAAAATTAATAGGGATTTTCAATTTGACTAATATAATCTCATTAATTGGTATGTACTTTTTGAAAACGTACAATAATTATTCTTTTTCACATTCTAAAGTGACTTAAGTACTAGGGTAAAGTTGAAAAAAAAGTGATAAATTATTTCTTGAATTTGAAACTAGCAAGTATTTTGGAATAACTATTTTTAATATACTTAGAAACTAAAAAGGAATGAAAGGAGTAGTTTGTTTGGTTAAGTTTTTGTGAGGTCAAAAGTATTTTTAAATTTTTTTAAAAAAAAAAACTTATTTTAGAAAATAAGGCAAAGCTTTTACGAGAAAATAAATATTTTTAGAGAGAAGCAGAAACTGTTTTTCAAAACAAAAAAAAAAAGTTTTTCCCTAAAAGAACTTATTGAAAAATACTTTTAAAAAAAATACACTTAGAAACACTTTTAAAAAGCTTGGTCAAACACTAATTACTGTTCAAAAGTGTTTTTTTGAATTTAATGGCCAAACATAAATTGTTTCTCATTAAATATACTTTTTTATAAACACGTTTTAAGAAAATACTTATTAAAATAAGTTGATTTTAAAGGTTTGGCCAAACAGATTATAAGGGTCAGAACATTTGGCACCATGGAGTAGTTGTCTTTCGGAATCATTTGCTAACAAGGGACAAAAATATTTCAGTGAAATTCTATTCTGTTCAGCCAACTTTTTAAAATCTGCTTATTTTGAAAAGAATGTTTTTTGTAAAAATAGTGCTTATCAAAAAATTATTTTTGCAAGAAACAGTTTGTGTTTGACCAATAAATTTTAAAAAATCTTTGGAGCAGCAATTAGTGTTTGACCAAACTTTTAAAAAGTGCTTCTAAGTGTATTTTTCTCAAAAGTATTTTCAAATAAGTAGTTTCGGGGAGAAGCTACTTTTTTAGTTTCTAAAAACAACTTTTGTTAAGACTTAAAAGCACTTATTTTCTTCCAAAAGCTTGGCTAAACACTTTTTTTTTTCATAAAAAAAAGCACTTTTAACCTCTCAAAAAATTGGCTTAAAGGGCTAGAATTTCCAATTTTCTTCTTCTTCTTCTTCTTCTTTTTAATATAGTCATAGTCATTTAGATTTAAAATTTATTTGCTTGATTAATTATGATTCATGTCGCATATAAAGTCTATTAAAGGGTAGGAGCACTATATACAGGTGGGGTTTCCACGAGGGAATATTCATATTATTAGTGTTGTAGAAATGTGAAGATGTTAGGATGAATATACAATTATATAATTAAGATTAAGAATGATTGTATTTTTTAAAACGCACAAATAGCACGTATTGAGGATATGATAAAAAAAAGTCCGCGTTTGATTATTTGGTTATACTTGTGCCGATCTACCGAGAGCTTCACTAATCAATACATGCGTGATATTATAGTGAGTGAAGATGTTAATGAAGATGAGGTAAACATAAAACTTATATAAAAAGAAGTTATCTCAAAAAATCTAATAATTGTTTAAAATTAATGCATACTTAACTAAAGGTGGGATATAACAAAAGAAAAAACTTATATAGGATAGAGGAGAATAAGATTTAATCTGGTTATAT
>JACEIK010002730.1:108065-151662 GCA_018107945.1 Datura stramonium | reverse complement strand
TAACTTGTGAGCTTTGCTAATTTATACAATTTATTTAATTAATTAATTCTTTACTTTTTAATAAATAGAACTGATCTATGACTAATTAAGTTTACCATTGACAATCGATAGTTCTTTTCTTTTACTTTACAATTTTATCAAAGTGTTTATATTCATACATTTTTCAGGAGGAAAGCCAAGTTCAACAAATATGAGATCGATGGAGGTCAAATAATTGCAGGAGTAATTTTTCCTTTTTTCTTTGACGTGTATGTGAAATTTAAGTACATCTTTTATATCCTGATCTTATGTAATGCCCCGGAAACCTTAAGATCTGGCCTTGGAGTTGAAACGGAGAAAATAGAATTTTCTGCACCATGTCACAGAACGGTCATCCTGTGACCCGTGGAGTAGGCCACGAGTCGTGGAGTGACTCATGGGGAAGAGTCCAGACTTGGTTGAAAATTTGGGAAATTGAGTGACCACGGGTGTGACCACGAGTCGTGGTCAACACCAAAAATCGTCATATAAGTCGTGGTCAAGGGGTTGACTAAAAGTTGGAAAATTCGGACAGTGCACTTAATGGGTCCTCACCACAACTCATCTGGGACACCATGAGTTGTGGTGACACCCGTGGTGACCCCCGGGTGGTTTTCGGCAGTGAGGACGATGGGAGGTGACCACGAGTCGTGGTCATCGGTAATCGTTGAGTAGCTCATGGTGGCCCATGAAAAGAAATCTTGGTTCAGTGACAACGGGAAATGCCACGAGTCGTTAGGTCTCCTGATGACTCGTGAACTTAGTCATTGGAAGACTGTTGAATTTGAAGAAAATTTCCAGTACACATCACGACTTGGCACCACGAGTTGTCCCTGACCTCACGACTCGTGGAGTGCCTCGTGATGACTGGCAGGGTCCTTTTTCCTGTGAATTTATGAGGGTGTTTTACGTAAATTCCTAAACTCCTAGACTCTAAACTACGTCGTTTTAAGCATTATTTCAGAGATATTAGGGGGATTGAATGGTTTTCCCCCTCATTCCCCACGTTAACTCTCACAAAGAACGATCATACTTCTTCTCATCAATGCAGAATTTCAAGCTTTCCTCTTCAGGGATTTCTAAGCCAGGTATGTAGGAATTAAACAAGGGAATAGTTCTTCCATTGTGTACCTAAAAGAATCTTCGCTATTTTTCTCTTTTTGTTTAGCCCTGTAGATTCGAAATGTAGAAGATTGTCAGACTTATATCTTTAAAATTTCTAGTAGTATATTTCTCATGATTTTAATTTCTTATTATTCCCTATCTAGAAATTTATGGGAATTGGATCTTGAGGAATAATTTATCCCTAAGTCTCAGCTCAGTAGAAACTAGAATCTTGCGGCTTGAACTAGTTTCCCCTGTAGCTTGGTTCTATTAGGTTCGGGATGCACATATTGTTAGTTAATGTTGAAATTTTAGTTAGATTCATGTTAGTCTAGTCTCAGTCAAACTTTTAGCATACTCAGAATTGTCCAGAAATGTCAACTGATCAGTTTGACCACATTTAATTCTTAAGGTGTCAGTGATGCCTCCCGGTCATCAGTATTAGACTCAGTATAAGATTTTAGTGGTTCTTTAGATGGTCATGACATTTTCAGATAAGCAGCTCTGACCAGCCTTAGGACCCCAGCTTCAAATTGTAGTTTGTTCTTTAGACGGTTACATCGCTTCCAGGCTCTGACCAGTCATAGAATCCGGTCCGATAAGACTCTCAGGGTACTTTCAGATAGATATTCCTGACTTAGTCTTAGGCCCCAGTTTCGAGCTATCAACTTAGTAGTCAGTCTAGGACTATCAAGTGGGAGTAGGACTTAGCACCGAGCGGACCGGGGTTCCAGCACACCCAGGTTCCCAGAACTATATTTCCACCATAGGTTATATTTTTATTGGTCTCATGGCCCCAGACCTGTGATCACTCAGTTCATGCCTTTATTCCCTGGCAAGGTATATTGGGTCCTACCGATGGGGTGTATACATCGGACTCCACATCTAGCTCACGTGGTTATATGCCGGTTATAGACTCTCCCACTAGTCAACTCAATTCAATCTCAGATTAGTTCAGTACAGTATTTCAGATTAGTATCTCAGATTTAGGGCATGTCTTTGACTATTAGACAGGGTCATTTTGACCATCTCAGTATATCATAGTTTATTCTGTTACAGTATTTCAGGTAGTCATTGTATTTCTTTACATTTCAATTGTTTTAGTCTCCACATTATGGTTTCTCTCACTTACTCAGTACATTCAAAGTACTGACATTATACCTTTTATGCTGTATCATTTTATGATACAGCTGCAGATTCTCAGTCTCAGCTCCGTTAGCAGACCTCGCTCAAAAGTTTCAGCTGCATCGTTGGTGAGTCCTCATCTTTGAAGGACGAGGATTATTTCTTTTCAGTTATATTTTTTCAATTAAACTTAGTGTTAGCTGGGTACTTGTCCCAGCAACTCATCAGATAGATGGCTTTTAGACACAGATATAGATTCAGATTTTCAGCTTTGTTTTAGTGGTTTTAAACTTTATGATTTACTTCTTCTTCATAAATATTTTATTTTATTATTTTAAAGCTTCTACTAAGTTTTTACTCAGAATGCCAGTGTTATGATAGACTATGGGTTGACTTGGGGTTACTTGTGACCCCAAGTACCATGTCCCATCTAAGGTATAGACTCGGGACGTGATGAGGATTTATCTTTTATTTCTTTTATGTTGAACTAGTTAGTTGTGTAATTAAGTCAGTGTTTTTATTATTAAATGTGATAAAAACTAAACTCATAATTACTACTCTGTTTATTTTATATTTAAGTAGTGTTTTTATTTTGTGCACCTCCTTTATAAATTTTGTCTATTTTTAGAAAGAAAGAATTAAATAGTACTTATTCTCTCTATTTATTTTTACTTTTTCACTATATTAAAATAAGTTTTCACTTTAGTATATCAAGAAAAAGACAGTATTTTTTAACCTTCAATATTAACTATTACTTTTCCAAATAATTTTTCAAGATCTTTTGAAATRCTAAYTGTCACGWGTATTATACTAAAATATGCAGTTCTTTTATTTGTTTTGAAAGAAAGWAMACAGTCCATGATGGASMAATAAAAGTAAGCAGAGGGAGTATTTAATATAGTTTCTTAATTACATAAGAATTTCCTCATTTAAATAGTAGTTAATTTGAAAAAAAAAATTAATATCTTTTTTTGATTATGTGAAATAGCGTTTATTTTGAATCAAAATAATAAATTAAAAACACGATTTATTTTGAATCAAAATTAAAAATTAAAAACATCATTTATTTTGAATTAAAATAAAAATTAAAAACACCATTTATTATGAAGTGGATAAGTATTCTAGTACTGTATGATGCATACCACTCCGAGGAGGTTTCTTTCCTTTATGTCATTTCGTCGTTGTTCATTCTTGTTAGGCCGAAGTGTTTGGCCTTTCCTTCTCCGCGCCGCTCAGGCTTCACTGACCTATCGCGTGGTAAAAAGGTTTATTTTTGAGCACCAATATATAAGGTAAAGGTGAATATCAAATCATCAATTACAACAAAATTACTGTACTTTTATATACTTTATAGCCAAACAAAAAATGCAATGTGTACTTTTATTTTTCTTATTTTCAATTTTTAGAGATATATATTTTTAAAAACTATTATATTGATAAACTTAATGAAAAAAAAATTAAAAAATATTATTCATTATTTATTATTATAATAATCACGTTTTCAAAATGAGTTATTCAACAAAAAAAAAGTAAACATCACAATTTAGAAAAGTATTTAATCGACAATTAAACTACAAAAATCAATATAATCATAAAACAGACTTAACAGTTAGGGAGCATACCATAACTAACTCTTCTTCCAAAATTTCCGTGTTTTAGATTTGATTATATCATAAATAATTTCAAATATATACGCGCGCACACACATAAATTTTTTTAGCCAAACTAGCTATATACATACGACTGCGATGACAAGATGTACAAATGTACAAGTGTGATACAAGATATACCGACATGATTTGAGTATAATGTGAGAGACATAGTTGGGGTGTAAATATTATGATACGGTACAGGTAAGACACTACATGACATTATTATGGTGTAGAAACGTGGTGCGGAATTTGGAAGAGACAGGTATGTACATGTACTTTAGTTGTGGAGGACTTAACTCCATCAGTAGATGCTCGAATATTGATGAATTACGGTAATCAAATAAAGTGGTAAATGAACTTGTGGGGTTATAAATATAATTTGCAGTCGTTGTTACATTTATTAGTTCGATTGCGTGTTAAATTATATGCAGTAACGTGAACTAATCTTAAGTCTGTTGATGATGTCAATCGGTATGTGTGATGTACCGATACTACGTTGCTACACCTTTTTGGTGTAGGTTATGCCAAGTTTGAAGTTTCATGATTGATGTGGAGTTCTCAGCTTCAGTTTCCGTAAATTTTTCCACAGATGAAGATGTGTGATTTTATTTTGTCAAGTATTCTGATAGAGCTCTTGTACCTGTCTAGACTGAGTCTTGGGGAGTCATGGTTCGGAAGAAAAGATTTATTATAATTCTAGAAATATTTTGTATCATGCAAGCTAATGAGTATTTAAATTATATTATTTTATTTATTGGATTACAAAGGGGTTCTCCTATCGAGCTAAAGTCGATGCAGGTACTGGCACGACTCGCCCATTCGGATCGTGAAATGGGAAAAATGTAACTAAGAATATTTAAAAACTATATATAGCATTATATCCCCGTCCCCCTCCCCAACCCAAAAAAAAAATTCAACTTTTATTAATTTTTATTTCGTATTTTAGTGATAATGCAATCATTAAAACCCCTTAAATTGATAAACACAAAAAAGACATAAAATAACATCACCAATTTCTTATAATAAAAATTATCACTTTAAAAATTAGGTTATTTAACAAACAACAAGTAAATACCAAAATTTAGTAAATTTTTTTAATCGATAATTAAACGATAAAAATCAACATAATCATAATAGCGTGCTTAACAGTCAGAACTCATACTATAATTTACTCTGCTTCCTGAATTTTCGTATTTTAGATTTGGGAACGATTTAAAAGATCCTTGGTAGAAAATATTAATTTCCACAATCATCATTCAATTACAAATCTAGTAGAAAAAAAGAAGCCGATGACAGTGATCCTTCTCAATATGCAATATTATAATAAGAGTCTTCATCTTAATTGGTACTCCCCGGTCTTCTTAATCTTAAAATAATTTAAGAAGTTTTAAAAAGAACTAAAATGTATTAAAAAAATTGGTGAGGGTTCACTTACATTTTTAAATAGCATCATTAATGTGATTATTTTGGACAAAAGTAAAAAAATTAACAGTGTCATCATCTCATATATACTAAAAAACTCTACAAACCCACTCTCACACATCTTCAGTTTGTATTGAAAAAAAATTCTCTATTTTTTTCTACTCTCTCTTTTTTATTTTCTTCTTGACCTTCTAGCTATCTAACTAATCAAAAAGTGATAAATACTTATGATAATATATTCTATGAACTTGAACCACTTTTTGATGATCATGAATGGAATCGCAAGATTTCAACTAATCAAATTCACAAAGTTAATGATAAACAGTCAATTCCTATGATTGATCAGGACGAGCAAAAAGAAGTTGTTCCTGATGCTCAAAAAATTGCCACAGAATAAAGTGATAAAAAGTGAAGAAAGGTAACACATATCTAAAGACTGATGTTGATCAATTTGTTATGATTGATCAGAAATATCATAAAGAAATTAGTGATGATGATGATATGGTCAAGCAAGAAAATGGTGTAGAAATCCAAAAAAGTGAGATAAATTTGCTTGACTCAAAAATTGATGATGAGGTTATAAAGAAAAAAAGAGAAGTTTCTACTATCGAATCTACTAATGAGCCATTGGTTGCAAGAAGAACTAACCCTAAGAGGACTCATAGAAGTGTTATTGATCCTCCACAAGAGCTAATTATATAAAAATCAGAGAGCAAACGTGAAAGGATTAATGATGAATCAGATATGGAAATATTTTGGTAGCATTAATGCTTATAATGAGTAGCTTTGAGTAGAGTTGAGAACAACGATTTTGTTCTGAATTTTTCGTACCCTATTTTTTCCTAATCCGTAGCGCCGCCGGTGATCAGTTTGTGGTGGCGAAGACACCTCATCATCGGGACATCCTCCTTCTGAGGCTGTTCCCCCTTCCCTACCAAATCTCACAATGGACTTTGCTTCAAACTACGCCCTACCCCGATTGATATAAAACCTTTTCTGATTAATCCAATTTCTTATTTACATTGGGAACCCAGAATTATTTGGGAGGAGGATGAGATCTCTCAAATGATATTGAAGGAAAATTTACAATATGTTGTTATTGGAAAATTCTCTCATGATTGTCTAGATATTCAAGATCTTAGGAGGATAATTCTGAAACAGTGTGAGTTAAAAGGACAATGCAACATAGGTCTGCTGAGTAATAGACATGTTCTTATACGTGCGTCTATCATGGAGGATTACGTAAATTTATTGTCAAAGCCTGCTTTTCATTTGACCCATAGGCAATGGACTTACCCAATGCGTACATTAAAGTGGGATCCACTATTTGATCCTGAGGTGGAAACAACAACAACAATTGTTTGGATCTCGTTTCCTACATTACCTCCGAATTTCTTCATGAGAGAGGTTGTTTTCTCATTAGCGGCCGCAGTAGGTAAACCTTTGAAAGTGGACATGGCTACTAGGAATCAAACCAGACCAAGTTGTGCAAGAGTTAAGGTGGTAGTAGATCTCTTAGGCAATTTGCCTAAAAGAATCGATATTGGCATAAGGAAGCATACAGGTGAGATTATGAAGAAATGGATAAGGATTAAATATGATCATGTTCCAAAATACTGTTCCAACTGTAAAATTCAGGGTCATAATAAGCAAGAATGTTATGTATTACACCCTGAATTATACCCTAGGAAGAAGGAACTGGTCAACCAACAGATAGAAACCCAGGCAGTAATGATGAATGAAGACAGGAATAAGGTAATAGAGGAGAACAATTCTAAGAAAAAAGAAGATGAGTATCTAACACTAGGAAGAAAGAATGGGATAATACGGAAAGAAGTGTGGAATCAGAAGGCTCAGACGAGAATTAATGATAATAATCAGTTTGATGTACTGAAAGATCAAGTAAAAGATGAAAACGAAGATCAAAAGATAGATAACCTCCGAGATTCAAATGCTGGAGGTAAGATAGAGCAAGGGGATCAAGGAACACCAAAGAGCAGAGAGAATCAGAGTCATATGCCAGAACTGCATCCTAGGGATCTGTTACAGCTAACAAGAAAGGGGAGAACAAAGAAGCGGGGCTTGAATCAGCACTGGTGATATGGAACTCTGAAATGATTAAGGAGAAAAGGGATGATCATTTGGTTTCATCTGAAGGAAAATGTGAGATACTGAAAGTTAGTGATGATGATGTGCAAGGGAGGAAGGTGATACCGGAATTTTCAAGAATTGTCAGAAATACAGAAGGAATCCTTACAGGAGAAAAGGGAGGATGAGGAACTGCAGGATAATATTGAAAATGCAGGCAGGGAAGGAGATTTATCACCAAAGAAAATAGAGGAACTGCAAAGCAAAGAAAAAAAAGAGTAAAGCTGGACAAGCCATTATTCCACTGCAAGTTCAAACAAGGAGTAACAAGGATAGACAATCTAGTAGTACCCAACGATAGGTAAACTACTTTTTTTGAATATTAGGTTCATTAACACTCATAATTCTCTTGAGAGGTTAATGGAATTGAATATAAGACATCATTATTCTTTCATTGCATTAATGGAGCCTTTTCAGAGCCCAGAACATATTAATCAACTTAAAAGTTGTTTAGATTTCCATCACGGGGTAGAAAATTTATCTTCCAAGATTTGGGTGTTTTGGAGAGATGATTGGGAGGGACAGGTTTTTTTGGACATAACTCAACAGATTACTATTTCCCTTTCTGGTTTTAATAAGCACTTCTTAGTGACAGCAGTGTATGCTAGGTGCACTGAGGTGGAGAGATTGGAATTATGGGATAACTTTTAGAATTTGGCTTCTGATGTTCACGATCCATGGATTGTATGGGGGGATTTCAATGTTAGTTTAACTGAAGAGGAGAAATAAGGTGGATTACCTTTCTTGCAGAGTGAGGCCACTGACTTTGCTCAATGTTTGAATAGTTGTGCATTTATGGAGTTGAAGTCAAGTAGCAGTAGATTTACCTGGTGGAATGGGAGGGTTGGAAATGAATTTATTTTTAAGAAGCTGGACAGAATTGTTGTGAACCAAGAATTCTTGAATTTATTGCCTTCCAGTGAGGTTCATATCTTATTCAGATAAGGATCAGATCATGCCCCATTGCATGTTATATGTAATACTGATGAGGTTCCTGTCCATAAACCTTTTAAATTGTTGAATTTTTGGACTAAGCACAATAATTTTTTAGAAGTGGTGAGGTACAATTGGAAAGCTGATTTCAGAAGAAACCCTTTTTTGGAGTTAAGGGCCAAACTTAGAAGTGTTAAGAATGCCCTAAGCTAGTGGAATAAGCAGACTTTTGGCAATATCTTTCAACAAGTTGCAACCCTGGAAAGATGTTATTAAGGTGAAAAAAGTTCCAGTTTGAGATGCGGCCTTCTTCAAACATTAGAATGGAGTTAAATAAAGCTGAAGCTAATCTGAAAAAGGTTAGACATATGGAGGAGGAGTTCTGGAAATAGAAAGCAGGGATGAGATGGTTTGCTGATGGTGATAGGAACATAAAGTTTTTTCATTCTTATGTTAAAGGTAGGAGGAGAAAGCTTCAGATTGAGGAGATTCAATTGGGTGATGGGGAGTCAGTTAAATCCATTGAAGACATTGGTACTGCAGCAGTGTTATTTTTCTCAGAGCAGTTTAAGGAGGAGGATTGGAGTAGGAATTATAATATGATTGATAATATTCCTTCTTTAATCTCTCAATAGCAAAATGAGGCAATGATTATAATTCCTGATGCTGAGGAAGTCAAGAAGGTAGTTTTGAAATGAATGGGGATAGTACAAGTGGACCAGATGATTTTTCTAGGTTATTCTTTCAGGTTTGTTGGGATATTATTGGTGAAGACATCACTAGAATGGTTAAGGCCTTCTTTTGTGGGTATGAAATCCCAAGATTCCATTCTCCACACAAACTTAGTCTTATTCCAAAAGGAAAGGGTGGTTAATTTTTCAGATCTTAGGCCTATCAGCCTGAGTAAATTTGCTAATAAGATTTTATCAAGAGTGCTGCATGATAGAATGGCCATATACTTTCCTCTGTATTTCAAGAAATCAGAGTAGTTTGTTAAAGGAGAAGCATAGCGAGAATGTGCTGCTAGCACAAGAAATTATCAGAGATATCAATGTGAGAAATAAGTAGCACAATGTGATTGTTAAGTTAGACATGGCTAAAGCATGATAGAGTATCATGGATTTTCCTTACTAAGGTGTTGAGAAGGTTGGTTTTCTCAGAAATCATTATAGATATAGTTTGGAGGTTATTGTCCCTAGGTGGTACTCTATGTTAGTGAATGGACATTCCCATAGTTTCTTTCATTCCTCTAGGGGGGTTTAAAGCAGAGGTGATCCAATTTCCCCATTACACTTCATTATTGTTTCTGAAGTACTATCCAGAGGGTTAAACAATTTAAAGGAGGATGTTGATTTTAAAGGATATGGTATGCCTAAATAGAGTCCAGATATTAATCAACTTGCATATGTTGATGATGCAATTCTTTTCTGCTCATTTGATAGATCCAGTGAAGAAAATGGTGGCTATACTAATAGAATATGAGCAAGTTTCTGGTCAAAAAGTTAATAACGGCAAGAGCTTCTTTTATATTCATGAGAAGACACCAATAGTGATTGGTCAAAATATGAAAAGTTGGACGGGGATTAATCGGGGAAGATTTTCTTTTCAATACTTGGGATGTCAATTTTTTATGGGAGAAAGAAGAAATCTTATTTTGAAGATTGGTGAAAAATATCGGAGAATCCTATTGTGGCAAAACAAGATTCCTATCTTTTGGTGGAAGAGCTATTCTAATCTCTTATGTGTTACAAACAATGCTTGTGTATTTGCTTTCTGCTATGAATCCTCCCAAAAGGTATTTTGATCAGATTCATAGCAAATGGCAAAAAAATTTTGGAGGAAAAATGGAGGCAATGATAAACACTGGGTGGATTGGGAAGAACTTTGTTATCCTAGAAGTGAAGGGGTCTAGGTTTCTGGAAATCTCTTCATGATGTTTTTAATGCTCTTTGTGCTAAGCTATGGTGGAAATTTCAGGGTATCAACTAATTCTCTTTGGAGTATATGTGGAATAAATACTGCAAGAAGAGAATCATCCCCTACTATGTCTACTGGAAGAGGGCGTCTCATTATATGGAAAAAATGTTGAAGTGGAGAACATGTTGAGACATGATATTTGGTGGCAGATTAAATCAGGAATGACTAGTTTGGTATGATAACTGGACACAACAAGGGGCACTATGTTTCACTGAGAGGTCAGTGTTGGAAGAAGGTGAACAGGGTAGAGAGAATTTATTAGTAATGGGCTTGGGATAGGGATAAGTTGAGATTCGGGGTATCGGAAAGCCATTGAATCATATTTTAGAAACTATCCCTCCACCATTATCTGTTAAATTGATAGGATATGGTGGTTGGGTAGTCCTAAAGGGTCCTTCTCAGTTCAATTTGCTTATCAACTCATGAGGAAAAAGAGGACAGAGTTGGAATGGTATTACGTGTATGGCTAAAGGGTCTTCCTTTTAAAATTAGTTTTTGATTTGGGATTTTGAAAGGAAAGAAATTCCTACTGAGATAATTTAAAGAAGCTAAGGTTACAACTGGTGTTCAGATGTTACTGTTGTGACAGTAATCATCAACAATAAACAATAGCCCATTTATTCCTAACATCTTCCATATAACCAATAGTTTATGGAAGTATTTTAGTACACAATGCGGGTATAAGCTTGGAGAGAGAAGTTATGCCAAGTTATTGCTAATTGGTAAGTCACCAGGTTCTAGTAAAATGCAATGCATCTTTCAAAGGCCTTACCAGCTATCACTATGTCGAAATTATGGAAGAGAAGGAACTCTAGGAAACTGGAAAAGAGGTATCTTTTTATAGGATGGTTAAGTTATGTCAATAATCGAGTGTTTGCCTCTTACCCAACAACTATCCCTTGGATCAAAATGTCTATGGTATGGGTGAGATGTTGGACTGTCTTCAAGCATAGGCAGAAGAATCTACTCTAGAGTTGTGTATTGGGAGTTTCCACCTTCACAGTGGGTCAAATGCAACACGGATGGTGCATGTAGAGGCAGCCCAGGGGAAGTTCTTATGATTTTTGTATTAGAAATGCTGAGGGAATCTAATATATGCTGAGGCTATGGCTTTTGGGGAAGCTACTAACATGCAAGCAAAAGTTATGGTCAGTGTGCCCTGAGATATTGTATTTCCTAAACTACAGCATAATTTTAGAAGACTGACTCCTTCAGTCTTAAAGTATGTTGTTAAAGTATGGAAAATACCTTGGAAAGTAGCTGACAAGATGAATAACATATGGGTGATGTTGAATCAGCTAAATATAGAAATAAGACATTCATTTAGAGAGGCAAACAACTTAGTAGATTCACTGGCTAATTATGCACTGGAAAATTATGGCAAGCACATATATACAGTTTCTGGATCTACCAACAGCATGCAATAGGATTCTAAACACAGAAGGGAGTCACAAATCCCATATTTGAGGATCAAAACACGGAGAATAAGGGAGTCAGAGTCCAATACATTCATATCACAGCCACAGATTAAACTATTTACATAGTGTCTTGTAATATTATAAGGAATCTGTGACATTTTCCCTAGTCTAGTCTAGGAAAGAAAAAGAAAGGTTGTTTTCCAGCAAAAGGCATCTAGGTCAGATCTACAAGTGAACATTCATACCCAGCGAACATAGATCTCTGAAGATGAACGGGAGCAACTTAGATTTCCCCATACGAGCTTAGTAGTCTTCAGATATGGATATGCGACCAATATCGTACCAGTCAGTCACACCGCAAAAGAGGAAACACTAGAACAAGAGAGAAAAATGATAGCAAAGCTGAGATATATACCTTTATAATTTGCTCGATTCAACATCAAGAATTGGGCAATTTATCACCCGTTGAAGAAGATGAATGAGCGGAGATTGAGGAAAGAATGCAACATGATTAGAAATCCTTGATTTTGTTATTGTTTCTTTGGAGTTTAATCACAAATTACTGTCCGGATAGCATTTTGTAGTAGTGAATACAATTTTTTTGGGCTAATTATTAATAAAATGGGCTAGATCCATATTAATTTTAAAAAAGGATTAATGCTAAAGATTTAATATTACCTGATGCAGGCATCTAAAATTAGTATTACAATAAAAAGAAACAGTTCTAGCCACAAAGATATGGTAAATTAATAATTAATTTCCTCTATTTATCATAAAATATTCAATCACTTTGAAAATCTTGGATATATATTTTTAATTTGAAATACACATTAATTTTTATCTAATTTTATAAACAATGAATGATTTGATTTTAGTGTAGAATCATCTCGAAATTTTGATACACATTATGACTATTAGATTATTATAATCAATTCTATATTTAATTTTTTAATTATTATTATTTAATATTCAATAAATATATATACACACACCAAATCGTATCATTAATTGATTGATCAGTCAAAATATTCATGATGTTTTGATTATATAAATAAATTTTCTTGTAATATTACATTGAGGATAGTACAAAACATGTTTGCTGATCAAGGATGGAACTCCATAGATTTCAACAATCCAAACAAAAGGTATGTGAAATTGTAACTTGTGAGCTTTGCTAATTTATATAATTTATTTATTTAATTAATTCTTCACTTTTTTAATAAATAGAACTAATCTATGATTAATTAAGTTTAAAATTTTTTATTTTTTTTGTTTTTTTAATTTTTTCTTTTTAATAGTAACGTTTTAATGTTTTTATATTATTAATTAAATACATATTTTTGATAGGGAGGTCTGCAAGATGAGATCAATGGAGGTCAAATAATTGCAGGCGTAATTTATTCTTTTTTCTTTGACATAAGTTGAGTACTTAATTTAAGTTGCGTATATCTTTTTTTATATCCTGCACTTATGAGGATTTATTTTTTATTTCATTTATATTGAACTAGTTAATTGTAGCATAATTTAGTGTTATTATTACTGTGAATGTGATAGAAACTAAACTCATAATTACTACTCCTTATTTATATTTAAGTGGTTTTTTTATTTTGTACACCTTTAATTTTTTCATTTTATTTGTAGAAAGAAAGGAATTAAATAGTATATTCTCTCTGTTCATTTTACTTTTTCACTATACTAAAATAGTTTTAACTTTAGTATATCAAGAGAAAGACAATAATTTTTACCTTTAATATTAACTGCTACTACTTTTTCAAATAATCTTTCAAGATCTTTTGAAATGCTAAGCATCATGGGTATTATACTAAAATATGCACTTCTTTTTTATTATTTATTTTAAAAAGAAATTGCGAAAGTCTGTGATAAGACAAATAAAAAAAAAAAAGTGAATGGAGGGAGTATTTAATATAGTTTCTTAATTACACATAAAAATCCACTCATTTAATTAAGAGGAGTGAATTTGAAAAAAATAATTAATATCGTTTTTGATTTGTTGAAACACCATTTATTTTGAATCAAAATAATAAATTAAAAACATCATTTATTTTGAATCAAAATAATAAATTAAAAATACCATTTATTTTGAAATGGAGAATTATCCTTGTATTGTATGACGCATACCACTCTGAGGAGGTTTCCTTCCTTTATGTATTTTCTTTTGAGTTAATACATAAGCTAAATGTTGTTGTCAAATCCTCAACTACAAAAATGACTTTACTTTTATATATATTATAGCCAAACAAAAAATACAGTTTCTACTTTATTTTCGTTTAATTTTTTAATGTCATATATTTTTAAAACCTATTAAATTGTCGCTTATAATGAAAAAAAGAACATAAAAAATAAAAAAATTAAAAAAATTAAAAAAATTAAAAAAATTAAAAAAATTAAAAAAATTAAAAAAATTAAAAAAATTAAAAAAATTAGAAAAGTTTTTAATCGACAATTAAATGACAAGAAATAAATATAATCATAAAAACAGACTTAATAGTCAAAGTATTACCATAACTAACTCTTCTTCAATATTTCGTGTTTTAGATTTGATTACGTCATAAATGATTTCAAATATATGCATGCACATACACATAAATGTTTTTAGCCAAACTAACTATACCTACAGCTACGATGACAAGATCTACAGATATACAAGTGTATACAAAGACCATATCATCGTGATTCTAGTATAATGTGAGAGACAGTTGGGGTGTAAATATTATGATACAGTACAAGTAAGACACTACATGATATTGTTATGGTGTAGAGATGTTGTGTGGAATTTAAAAGACACAGGCATGTACATGTACTTTAGTTGTGGAGGACTTAACTCCATCGGTATGATTTTATGCTTTTCTTATATGTACTTGAGCTAGTTAATTTGTATTGTGATTGAATACTTGATCAATGTGGTTGTGTGGGTTATAAAAGGTAACGCAACTGAGTTATAAATGGTAGTGAATTACTAGGAGATCTTTGGTCTAGCCTTATTATTATCATATAGACAATAGTAGAAACGGAATTAAAGAGAGTGAGTTAATCATGTGGTCAAATAATAGGTCATTACATAATGACTACGGGCTTAACTTGTGATAACGGAAGGCTAAAATGGGGTAGACGTGCTACAAGGTTTATATGGCGGGTTAATAGAGGAGAGGATCAGTGAAACTAACTACTACCTAACTAGGGTGGCGCTGCAGTGGGCAAATCAACGTTGTAGCGGTCAAGGTATCCGTTGCAGCAAGGTGAAAGAAACAGAATAAGATTTGGAACGAGGGTTAGAGTGGTAGGGTAGATGCTCGAATATTGGTGAATTATGGTAGTCAAATAAAGTGGCAAATGAATTTGTGGATATAAATATAATTTGGTCATTACTAATTTATTAATTCAATTTCATAAATCATATGCAGCCACATGAACTAATCTTAGTCTGCCGATGATGCCTATCGGTACGTGGTATACTGATACTACCTTATTACACCTTTTTCTTTTGTAGGTTAAGGCAGATTTGAAGTTTCATGTTTGGCGTGGAGTACTCAGCCTCAGCTTTCACAATTTTTTTCGCAGATGAAGCTGTGTCATTTTATTTTATCCAAGTCTAGTAGAGCTTTTGTACTTGTCTAGACTAGGTCTTGGGGAGTTATAGTTTGGAAGAAAAGAGTTTTTATAATTCTAGCAGCATTTTGTACATACAAGCTAATGAGTATTTATATGTTTTATTTTATGCATTGGTTTAAAAAGTGGTTCTCCTATCGAGCTAAAGTTGATGCAAGTGCCCATACGATTCGCCCATTCAGGTCCTAAAATGGAAACAACGTAACTAAGTATATTCAAAAAAAATATAGCATTATATTCCTCCCCTACCCAACCCAAAAAAAAAATCAAATTATTTATTATTTTATTTCATATTTTAGTGACAATGTAATCATTAAAACCCCTTAATTTGATAAATATAAAAAAGACATAAACAACATCAACAATTGCTTATAATTACAATCATCACTTTCGGTTATTTAACAAACGACAAGTAAATATCACGATTTAGTAAATTTTTTAATCGATAGTTAAACGATAAAAATTAACATAATCTTAATAATGTACTCAGGGGCAGATCTACTAAGGAAATACAGATTGTCAAGCCACCCACCTCGATCAGGCTGTATATATATGTGAGTATACATAGTAAAATTTATAAATATATAAAGAGTGGCACCCTGAATACTAGAGGTTGGTTAGTGCCACTGGCGAAAGGTTGAGATTGCCTGTGTTTCTGAGTCAAATTTGGCTATCTCAACATCTTAGCTTGAAGATTTTCTATTTTTACATTTACAAAAAGCTACTTACAGGAGATTTGTTACCCTTTTTCTTCTTTTCTTTTTTTCCTCTTTATTAAGTCGGACTCTTATTTCTTCTGAGTTATCATCATTGACTTTTCAAATTTTGTTAATTCTTGCTTCTGTTTTATAGTTCATGTTATTTATTTTTATTATCTAAATATATCTTTATTTATGAATATTAGTGCTAAATTCTAATAGTGTTCTTGTGTTAAATGATAGCTTTTCTTAAAAATTATAAATTAATAATATTTAATTTTTGAAAATTTTAATTTATAGTGTTTTTTTTTATTTTTTTAGTTTTTTAAAATTATATTATTTATCATAATTATTAAATTATTTTGTTTAATCAATTTTTTTTATATAAACTGAAAAGACGAATAATTCGAACCAAAATTCAAAATAAATCAAGTCAAAAGCATGAAATAATTAGTGGCAATCAAGTTGTCTATATAAACTGAAAGAGGAATAATTCAAACCAAAGCTCAAAATAAATCAAGTTTAGGCATAATATAGTGTGCTACTCATTTTATCTTATATAAATTGGAAGACAAATAACTCGAAATGAAGCCAAAATAAAATTTTTAAAGCTCAAAGTAGTGTGGCACACGGAGCCTGTTTCTGAATCCGCCTTTGAATGTACTTAATAGTCAGAACGTGCAAACAATTAACTATTCTTCCTGACTTTCCGTATATTAGATCTGGGAACGATATAAAAGATTCAATTACAAAAAATACTCCTTGGTAGAAAATATTAATTTCTACCCATCTTCATTACATTGCAAATATAGTAGAAAAAAGCCGATGTATGGCTGATTCTTCTCAATATGCATGATAATAATAAGAGTGTTTATCTTAATTATTCCTCAGTCTTCTTAATCTTAAAATAATTTAATAGTAAAAGTTTTAAAAGGACTAAAATGTAAAAATTTGTGAGATATATATATTATTTAAACAACATATTCAATGTGATTATTTTGGACAGAAGTAAAAAAGTAACTGTGTCATCATATCATATATATAAAATCTCCAAAAAAACCATTATCCACATCTTCAGTTTGTAACGAAAAAATTCTCCATTTTTTCTACTCTCTTTTTTTATTTTCTCGTGACCTTCTATCTATCTAACTTCATCAAAAAGTGATGGATACTTATGATGACTATATTCTATATGAACTTTGAAACACTTTTTGATGGTGATGAATGGGACCATCGCAAGATGTCAAATGATCAAATTCACAAAATTTGATGATATGATCATTCCTATGACTGATCGGGACGAGCGAGAAAAGAAGTTGTTCTGATGCTCACAAAATCGCCACAGAAGAAGTGATAAAGTGAAGAAAAGTGACATAGATCTGAAGATTGATGTTGATCGATTTGTTGTGATTGATCAAAAATATCATAAAGAAATCAGCGATGATGATGATGTGGTCAAGCAAGAATTAGTGTAGAAATCCAAAAAAGTGAGATAATTTTGCTTGACTCGGAAATGGATGATGGTTAAAATAAAAAGATAGAAAGCTTCTGCTATTGAATCCACTAATGAGTCATTAGTTGCAAGAAGAACAAACCTAGGAGGGCTCCTTAGAAGCGCTACTGATCCTCCACAAGAGCTAATAGAGGAAAATGAAACAAACGTGAAAGAATTAATGCTAAATATTTCATCTTACCTGATGGCTGGGCAACTGAAATTTGTGTTAGAGTAAAAGGAAATAGTTTGTACAAGATACAGATAAAATAATAATTAATTTTTTCTACTTATCATAAAACATTCAATTACTTTGATAATATTGGATATCTATTTTAAATTTTAAATGTTAAGTTATTATCTAGTATTATAAATAATGAATTGTTTGATTTTACTGTAGAATCATCAGAAGTTTTGATGCACATTATGACTATTAGATTATTGTATTAATTCTATCTTTTTTTTTCAATTATTATTATTTAATATTCAATATATATACATGCCTCGGATGCATCATTATAATTATTGGATCCAATAAAAATATTATGATGTTTATATATATATATATATATATATATATACAATTTCTTGTAGTATTACGTTGACGAAAGTACACAACATGTTTTCCGATCAAGGATGGAACTCCATAGATATCAACAATCCAAATAAAAGGTACGTGAAATTGTAACTTGTAAGCTTTGCTAATGTATACAATTTATTTAATTAATTAATTCTTCACTTTTTAATAAATAGAACCGATCTATGACTAATTAAGTTTACCATTGCCAATTGATAGTACTTTTCTTTTACTTTACAATTTTATCAAAGTATTTATATTCCTTACATTTTGCAGGAGAAAGCCAAGTTCAACAAATATAGAGATCGATGGAGTCAAATAATTGCAGGAGTAATTTTTCTTTTCTTTCTTTGACATGTGTTGAGTCCTTAATTTAGATTTGCATACATCTTTTATATCCTGCATTTATGAGGTTTATCTTTTATATCTTTTATTTGTCTTAGTTAATTTTATAATTAGTCAGTATTATTATTATTGAATGTGATAGAAACTAAAACTCATAATTACTACTCCCTTTATTTTATATTTAAGTGGTGTTTTTATTTTGTGCACCTCCTTTATAAATTTTGATTATTTTTGAAAAATGCATCTGCTTATTCTCTCTGTTTATTTTTATTTTTTCACTATATTAAAATAAGTTTTCACGTTTACTTTTTCACTTTAATATATCAAGAAGAAGGCGTATTTTTTGTAATATTAACTACTACTTTTTCAAATAATTTTTTAAAGATCTTTTGAAATGCCGACTGTCACGAGTATTATACTAAAATATGCAGTTCTTTATTTTATTTGTAATCATTAAAAATGGTTGAAAAGAGAAAGAGCATGAAAATGAGTAAAAAAAATAAAATATTTAATATAGTTTCTTAATTACATAAAAATCCACTTATTTAAATAGTAGTGAATTTGAAAAGAACAATTAATATATTTTTTGATTATGTGAAACACCATTTTATTTTGAATCAAAATAATAAAATTAAAAACATGATTTATTTTAAATCGAGAATAAAATTAAAAACACCAATTATTTTGAATCAAAATAAGAAGACAAATACCATTTATTAAAGTGGATTAAGTATTCTAGTACTTTATGACGCATACCATCCTGAGGAGGTTTCCTTCCTTTCTGTATTTTCTTTTTGAGGATCAATATATAAGGTATAAGTTATTGTCAATCATTAATTACAACAAATGACTATACTTTTATATGCTTTATAGCCAAACAAAAAATGCAATGTCTACTTTTACTTTTCTTATTTTCAATTTTTTGAGAATATTTTAAAACCTATTAAATTGACAAACATAATGAAAAAACATTAAAAAAATATTATTCATTATTTATTATTATAATTATCACATTTTAAAATTGAGTTATTCAAACAAAACAAGTAAACATCACAATTTAGAAAAGTATTTAATCGACAATTAAATAATAAAGAGTAATATAATCATAAAAACAGACTTAACAACAGGGCGCACCATAACTAACTCTTCTTCCAAAATTTATGTGTTTTAGATTTGATTATGTCATAAATAATTTCAAATATATGCGTGCGCCCACACATAAATATTTTTAGTCAAACTGGCTATACACATACGTACGATGACAAGATGTACAAATATACAAGTGTGATACAAGATATACAGACGTGATTCAGTATAATGTAGAGACATAGCTGGGGTGTAAATATTATGCTACTATACAGGTAAGAAATTACATGACATTATTATGGTGTAGAGACGTGGTGCAGAATTCGGAAGAGACAGGTATGTACATGTACTTTAGTTGTGGAGGAATTAACTCCATCAGTATGGTTTGATGTTTTCTTTATGTGAACTTGAGCTATTTAATTTGTATTGTGATTGAATGCTTGATCAATGTGGTTGCGTGGGTTATAGAAGGTAACGCAACTGAGTTATCAATAGTAGTGAATTACTAGGAGATCGTTGGTCTAGCCTTATTATGATATTATTATCATATAGAAAAGAGTAGAAACGGAATTAAAGAAGGTATTAATTATTGGATCAAATAATAGGTCAATAAATAATGAAAAGCAGGCTTAAGTTGTGATAATGGAAGGTAGATGGGGTATACGTGCTACAAGGTTTTATATGGCGGGTTAATTGAGAGAGGATCAATGAAATCTACTACTGCCTAACAAGGGTAAGCGTGCGGCGGGCAAATCACCGTTGTAGAGAAATCTTTGTAGTGGTCAAGGTATCCGATGCATTGAGGTGAGAGAAATAGAATAAGATTTGAAACGAGGTCTAGAGTGGTAGGGTAGATTCTTGAATATTGATGAGTTATGGTAATCAAATAAAGTGGTAAATGAACTTGTGGGATTATAAATATAATTTGCAGTTGTTGTTATATTTATTAATTCGATTGCATGTTAAGTTATATGCAGTTACGTAACTAATGTAGCCTGTCGATGACGTCTATCGATGTTGTGGTGTACTGATACTACCTTGATACACCTCTTTGGTGTAGGTTGTGGAAGGTTTGAAGTTTCATGATTGACTTGGAGTACTCAGCCTCAACTTTCATAATTTTTTCTGCAGACAAAGCTGTGTCATTTTAGTTTTTCAAGTATTCTGGTAGAGCTCTTGTACCTCTCTAGACTAGGTCTTGGAGATTCATGGTTCGGAAGAAAAGATTTAGTATAACTCTAGCAATGTTTTTTTATCATGCAAGTTAATGAGTATTTAAATTATTTTATTTTATGTGTTGGTTTAAAGGTGTTCTCCTATCAAAAAGCTAATACCGATGCACATGTTCGCGACCCGCCCATTCAGATCGTGAAATGGGAACAACATAACTAAGTATATACAAAAACTATATATAACATTATATCCCCATCCCCCCTCCCCAACCCGGAAAAATCAACTTTTATTATTTTTATTTCTTATTTTAGTGACAATAAATCATTAAAACCCCTTAGAATTGATAAACATAAAAAAGAAATTTAAACAGAACCACCAATTGCTTATAATTACAATCATAACTTTTAAAGATTAGGTTATTTAACAAACGATAAGTAAATACCATGATTTAGTAAATTTCTTAATCGATAATTAAACGATAAAAATAAACATAATCATAGTAATGTGCTTAACAGTCAGAACGCGTACCACAATTAACCATTCTTCCTGACTTTCCGTATTTTAGATTTGGGAACGATATAGAAGATTCAACTACAAAGAATACTTCTTGGTATAAAATATTAATTTCCACAATCTTCATTGCATTGCAAATATAGTAGAAAAAAAGAAGCCGATGTATGGTGATTCTTCTCAATATGCAAGATGATATATATCTTAATTCTTACTCCCCGGTCTTCTTAATCTTAAAATAATTTAATAAAACTTTTAAAAGACTAAAAATGTAAAATAAATTGGCAGGATCCTTACATGTTTAAAACCATTATCATTCATGTCATTATTTTGGACAGAAGAAGGAAAGTAACAGTGTCATCATCTCATATATACTCAAAACTCCACAAAACCACTCTTACACATCTTCAGTTTGTATCGAAAAAATATTTCTTCATTTTTTTCTACTCTCCTTTTTTATTTTTTCTTGACCTTCTATCCATCTAACTAATCAAAAGTGATGGATACTTATGATGGAAATATATTCTATACATGAACCACTTTTGACAGTGATGAATGAGACCATCGCAAGATTTCAACTGATCAAATTCACAAAGTTTATGACAAAGCCCAGTCAATTCCTATGATTGATCAGGACGAGCAGAAAGAAGTTGTTCCTGATGGTCAAAAAATCACCATAGAATAAAGTGATAAAGAAGTGAAAAAAGATGACAGAGATCAGAAGACTGATGTTGATTAATTTTTTATGATTGATCAGAAACATCATAAGGAAATCAGTGATCATGATGATGTGGTCAAGCAATAAAATATTATAGAAATCAAAAAAGTAGAGATAAATCAGCTTGACTCGAAAATTGATGATAAATTTATAAAGAAAGAGAAGCTTTTGCTATCGAATCTACTAATGAGTGTTGGTTGCAGAAGAAATAACCCTAAGGGCTCATAGAGATGTAACAGTAAAACTTTTTCCTCGAACAAACTCAGACCTTGCATGAAAAATTAAGGGAAGCGAAGAATTTTATCACAGAACGACCCAGACAACGGATCATTGTCACCTCTAACGAGCCGTTGTTGAAGACATTGTCAGCTTTGCAGAATTTCCCTCCGGGAACCGACAAGGCATAGGACGACTCATTGGAAGGAGTCGTCCTGTCGTCAAAGATCCCAAGTTTAGAAATCTACCTGAGGCATCTCCCGGAAGCAACGAGTGAGACCAACGATTCATTATCACCTCCTAACGAGTCATCGTCTCACCGTAAGCTAGATTTCAAGACTAGGCAGTCTTGACAATGAACATACACAACAAGTCGTTGTGTCATATGTTAGTGGGGTTCCCAAGTTTTGTTAAAAATTCTACCATTGACAACGAGAGGTACCAACGGCCCATTGGTTCATCAATGAGTCGTGGTCCCCACCTGTTGCCAAATTATAGTGAGCTCTAATTCCAGGCCCAGGACCAATGTTGGTCCCAATGAGTCGTGGTATCAACCATCGACTCGTTGTATGACCATAGGTCCTTATCGAGCTTGATTTATCGAATTCTCTCTTTCAAGAGATTTATTTTGTAACTTTCCACCTTTTTAATCTCTAAACTATGTCATTTTAGGCTATATTCAGGGAATTTAGGGAGGTAATCGACGTTCCCTCTTCATTCCTCTCATTCTCTCAAAAGTCAGAACTTAGAACTTAGTCAGAAAGCACAGAGCAAGAGCAAGGGTTCCGTTTTCTTCTAAGAATTTCTCAAGGATTTAATCGAAAATTCTTAACTAGGTATGTGAGAATTTAGCAAGAAATTGACCTTCCCTTGTTCCCAAAATCCATTAAATTTTCTTATCAGTTCTAGCCTAAGACTTTGAAATTTAGAAAAATTTCCAACCAGAATCCGATTCAGTTCATGTGAAATGTTGTTCATATTAATAGTTGTTATATTTTCATTACTTAGAGATAGAGTTTTCAAAATGGGCCAGCCCAACCCAGCCTTAAAAGGGCATGAGGCTGGGGGCGGACTAGCCCTTCGTTTTTTCAATCTTTTTTTTTATAAGAAGAATTCTTTTCAATATACATTTAAACTCATAGGTATGACAATTTGTAAACATTTCTAACATATTGATTATGAAAGTACATAATTCACCGATAACTTAAAACATATTCTATCTCACACACCATCAAGCATATTTGAATCGTGATAAAATTATGTAAGGTAGCATCTTCATTTTCATCTACATTAAACATTATCAAATAACTATATATCAAAATTAATAATTTTTAAATTCCTTAAGAATATTACCACTTTGAATTTGGGTAAAAGTCGTGTAACTGATTTTGAGTTGCAACAAGTGTTTAAACATTTTAAAAGTGAATGTAATTTTTATATTTGGTGGTAGAAATTTTAATATTAAATTTAATTTTATATTTTTTATATTGTTTGTTTTTTGTTTTTGGGGTTTTTTTTTTTTTATGAATTTTGAGTTTTTTTAATTTTTTATAACAATATTTTTTAAAATTTAATTTAAATTAAATGGTTTTTTGGCACACGGGCCGGCCTTGGCCCAGCCTCGGTCAAGCCTCAAGGGCTAGAGGCTGACTTGGGCTGGGCTTATAAGCCTCATTTTAAATGAGCTTAAAAAATCTTAACCCAACTCTATCTGGGTTGGGCTAGCCCCGAGAGGCAAGCCCATTTTGTGGCTCCACTTAGAGTAAACTTGTTTCCTAGAAATGGGTGTTAGCCCTAGTTCTGGAATACAGAAATTAGGGTCCTTCACTTTGTGTAGACATAGTGTTTCTTGACTCTATCAATGTTAGGAATTCCATGCTATTATTATCAGTTAAATTCTTAGTCAGTTGCATGCTATCTCGAGTTTCAGTCATAGTGTTAATATCTTCAGTATCTTTCAACAATGTAAGCTGATCAATTTGACTATAGTCAATTCTTGAGAGTGTTTATAATGCCTCCCAGTTATCAGTTATTAGTATCGGTTATCAGTTATCGGTTTGTTCTTTAGATGATTACGTGTGTCACGCCCTAGTCTATACCCTGGACGAGACACGGTATTTGGGAGTCTAAGTAACTTATGTCAACCCATGTCTATCATAACATTGGCATTCTGATTAAAAACATATGAAAGCTTTAAAATAATAAAATAAAATATTTGAAAAGTAGTAAATCATAAAGTTTAAAACAACTAAAACAAAGCTAAAAATCTGAATCTATATATGTGGCTGAAAGCCATCTGTCTGATGAGTTGCTGGGACAAGCCCCTAGCTAACTCTAAGTCTAACTGAAGAAATACAACTGAATAGAAATAATCCTCGTCTTCAAAAGATGAGGACTCGCCAATGATGCAGCTGAAACTTTTGAAAAGAGTGCGCTACTTGGTCTTTGAGGGCGAGAACCTGCAGCTATATCATAAAACGATAAACACAAATAGTATACATCAGTACTTTGAATGTACTAAGTAAGTGACAGAAACACCAACACGGAGAATAAAACAACTGAATGTAAAGACATTACAATGACCAACTACAAAATGCAGCCAGATATTTGTGATATGCGAGATGGTCAAAAGACTCTGTCTGGTGGTCAAAGACACGCCTAAATCTGAGAGATACTAATCTGAAGTACTGTACTGGACTGGGTAGTATGAAACTGTTCTAACTAAGCTTGATACTGAACTGAAGTGATTAGTGGGAAGTCTATAGCGACCATGTAACACGCACGAGCTAGGCGTGGAGTCCAATGTGTACACCCCATCAGTAGGACCCAATATACATTGTCATGTATAAAGGCATGAACTGAGTGATCTGGAGTCTGGGTTATGAGGACAATAAAATATATCCTACAGTGGCAGCATGGTCTGGGAACACGTTACTTGGAACCCCGATCCACTCGGTACTAAGTCCTCACTCCCACTGGATAGTCCTAGCATGACTACTAAGGTGATAGCTCAAACTGGGGTAAAGAATAGATCAGATTACCTATCTGGAAGTACCTTGAAAAACATCGGACCGGATTCTATAATTGGTGTTCTAAGACTGGTTAGAGCTGCTTATCTTGAGCTTATGCAATGTGTCTAAGAACAAACTGTAATCGAAGTTGGGTTCCTAGGCCAATAAAATATATCCTACAGTGGCAACATAGTTCTGGGAACCTGGGTGCACTGGAACCCAGTCTGCTCAGTGCTAAGTCCTAATCCCACTGGATAGTCTAGCATGACTACTAAGATGATAGCTCAGCGGAGCCCAGGGTGAAGTGAAGTCTACCTATCTGGAAGTACCCTGAAAGACTTATCGGACCAGTTCTCTTTGGTGTTCTAAGACTCGTTAGAGCTGCTTATCTGGAAGCGTCATAACTGTCTAAAGAATAAACTGTAATCTGAAGCTGGGGTCCTAAGGCTAATCAAAGCTGCTTTGCAGTATGCGGAACGCCTAAAGAACCACTAAAATCGTCTGAGTCTATCTTACATTAATTGTGAGGCATCACAGACACCTCAAAAATTAACTGTAGTAAACTGATCAGCTGACATTTCTGGATTATGCCAAAGTGTACTAATAATTGACTGAGATTGGACTAACAAGCATCTGACTGAAATCTGTATCTTCTAGCAATATGCGAAGCCTGATTTAATAGCATCAGACACAAGGAAAAACTAGACCAACGGAAAATTCTAGTTACTGCATTCAAAACTAGGGCTAAAATCATCCTTACAAAATGGTAGTAACATGATAACTAGGTAGTAAATATAACAACAATCAACATAAACAATATTCCGCATTCTATAAATGAAGTCTTTTATAATTTATTCACATTAGAAAGTTCGAGTTAAAACTGATAGAAGATAAAGGAGATTTTGGGGACACAATGGAAGAACTATTCCCTTGTTGAATTCCCATATATACCTGAGTGGTGAAATCCTGAGAGAATCTCTTGAAAATCTGAGGAGAATTCGGTGCTAGCTTCTACTCTAAGTCTTTTTGAAAGAATTCTACATTTTAACTTCTGTGGGGATCTACGAGGAATGAAACAAAACCATCAGTTACCCTATAAATCCCCTTAATTAAAATCCAAAATGACGTAGTTTAGACTCTAGGAGTTTAGAAAATTACATAAAACACCCTGGGAAATTCACAAGAAAAGACCTTACCAGCCCCATGAGGCACTCCACGAGTCGTGGTCGAGGGGATGACTCGTGGGTGCCCGATCGTGATGTGCTCTAGAAATTTTCTTCAAATCAACAGTCCTGCCAATGACTAACTTCCTTAGTCGTCAGGAGACCCTAACAAATCGTGACGTCTCCCGTTGCCACTGAGCCAAGATTCCTCTTCATCGGTCACCATAGGGGACACCACAGCTTTGGTGTACCCGATGGAGTCGTGGTGATGATGCGGTAAGTACAACGCGGGTACCAGCTTTCATTCAACCCGCGCCGGCCACGACTTATACTGACGACTCATGGTATTTGACCACGATAAATGGTCACACCCGTGGTCCTCAATTTCCCAAATTTTCAACCAAGTCGAACCCTTCCCCATGAGTCCACTCCACGACTCGTGGCCTACCCCACAGATGCAAGATGACTCGTTCTATAATCTGGTGCATACAATCCTATTTTCTCCATTTCAACTCTCGGGTTTGATCTTAGGGTTCTCGGGCATTACAAGATGCTTCCAGATAAACAACTCTGACTAGTCTTAGAGCACCAGTTATAGTATTCAGTCTAATAAGACTCTGGGCCCTTCCGGATAAGTGTCCACTGGTTTAGTCTTGGGCCCCAGCTTCGAGCTATTGGCTTAGAAGACAATTTAGTTTTATCCAGTGGGAGTAGTACGTAGCACCGAGAGGGTCAAGGTTCCAGCGCACCCAGGTTCCCAGAATTACATTGCAATCGTATGTTATTTTTGCCCTAATGGGCTCAGATTTGTGATCACCCAATTCATGCCTTTATACCCTAGCAAGGTATATTGGGTCCTATCGATGGGGCGTATACATCAAACTCCATGATTAGCTCACGTGGTTATATGTCTGTTATATACTCTCCCACTAGTCAGTACAATCTCAGTTTAGTTGATTCGTTCAGTTCGGTTTAGCTAAATTCGTATCTCAGATCCAAGACATGTCTATGACCATCAGTAGGGGTCATTATGACCATATCAAGTTATATTTCAGTTGTATCAGTCTTCATTATTTCAATTGGTCATTTTATGTCATTTAGTTCAGTTACTTGTTCTTTCCTTGCTTATTATATATCTCACTTACTCGGTACATTCAAAGTACTGACGCATACCTTCTATGTTGTATGTTATCATGATACGAGCGCAGGTTCTCGGTCTCGGTATCGTTAGTAGTTTCCCTCGGGCGATATCAACAGCAACATTGGGTTAGTCACTCATTTTCCAAGGAAGATATTTATATTCAGTTAGTTCCTTACATTCCAGATTTTAGATTTAGTTGGGGTCTTGTCCACAGCAACTCATCATTGAGTAGATGACTTTTAGACATAGATATAGATTATCAGTATTTTATTTCTGATGTATTGACCCATATCAAATCAGTTTTTTTCATAAATGATTTTATTTATTTAAAGTTTCTGCTTATGATTACTTGGTTTACCAGTGCTATGATAGACTATAGGTTGGCTTAGGGTTATTTGTGAATCCAAGTACCGTGTCTAGATCAGTGCAGATTCAGTCGTGATATAGAAGCGCAACTAATCCTCCACAGAGCTAATTATAATCGGAGAAAACATGAAAGGATTAATGCAAAAGATTTAATCTTACCAGATGGCTGGACATCTGAAATTCGTGTTAGAGTAAAAGGAAACAGATTGGGCCACAAAGATACGGTAAATTAATAATTAATTTTAAAAAATTAAAAAAGGAAATAATGATGTGATTATTTAAAAGTTGAAAATTTTAATTTTTAATTTTAAATGCACCAATTTTTATCTAGTCATATAAACAATGAAGGGTTTGATTTTAGTGTAGAATCATCAGAAGTTTTGATACACATTATGACTATTAGATTATTGTAATCAAATACTATATTTAATTTTTAATTATTATTATTTAATAATTCCAATATATATATATATATATACACACACACACACACACACCTCAAATGCATTGTCATTAGTTAATTGATCAATCAAAATATTCATGATGTTTTGGTTATATATATAAAATTTCTTCTAATATTACATTGAGGATAGTACAAGGCATGTTTGCTGATCAAGGATGAAACTCCGTAGAATCAACAATTCAAACAAAAGGTATGTGAAATTGTAACTTGTGAGCTTTGTTAATTTATATAATTTATTTAATTAATTAATTTTTACTTTTTTAATAAATAAAGCGATCTATGATTAATTAAGTTTACAGCTGCCAATCAATAATTTCTTTTCTTTTCCTTTAAAATTTTATCAAAGTTTATATTAATATATTTTGCAGGAGGAAAGCCAAGTTCAACAAGGATGAGATCGATGAGGGTCAACCTAATTGCAAGAGTAATTTTCTCTTTTTTTCATTTGACACGAGTTGAGTACTTAATTTAAGTTATTATTGCATATTTTATATCTTGCACTTATGAGGATTTATCTTTTAGCTCTTTTATATTGAACTAGTTAATTGTATAATTAAGTTGGTATTATTACTATGAATGTGATAGAAACTAAACTCATAATTACTACCATTTATTTTTATATTTAAGTGGTGTTTTTATTTGGTACACCTCCCATTAAAATTTTATTTATTTTACAAAAAAAAGAATTAAATAGTATATTCTGTATGTTCATTTTTACTTTTTCACAATAAGTTTTCACTTTTACTTTTTGACTTTAGTATATCAAGAAAAAGACAGTATTTTTTACCTTTAATATTAACTACTACTTTTTTAAATATTTTTTCAAGATCTTGTGAAATGCTAACTATCACGGGTATTATATGCTAAAAAATATGCACTTCTTTTATTCTTTTCAAAAAGAAAGTGAAAGTCCGTATGAACAAATAAAAGTGAATGGAGGGAGTATTTAATATAGTTTCTCAAATTACATAAAAATCCACTCATTTAAATAAGTTGAATTTGAAAAAATAATTATGTAATATCTTTTTTTAAAGTAAAACATAAAAAAAATAAAAAAAATAAAAAAAATAAAAAAAATAAAAAAAATAAAAAAAATAAAAAAAATAAAAAATTTAAAATAACATTTATTATGAAATGGAGTAGTATTCTAGTATTGTATGACGCATACCGGGAGTTTCCTTCCTTTATGTATTTTCTTTTGAGGATCAATATAGAGTAAAGATTACTGTCAAATCCTCAACTACAAAAATGACTTTACTTTTATATATGTTATATCCAAACAAAAAATGAGATGTCTATTTTATTTTTTTGTTTTAAATTTTAGTCATATATGTTTTAAAACCTATTAATTGATAAACATAATGAAGAAACATAAAAGAATTATTCATTATTTATTATTATTATAATAATCACATTTTAAAATTGAGTTATTCAACAAAAAATAAGTAAACATCACAATTTAGAAAAGTTTTTAATCGACAATTAAACAGCAAGAATAAATATAATCACAAAAACAGACTTAATAGTCAGGGTGCGTACCATAGCTAACTCTTCTTCCAAAATTTTCGTGTTTTAGATTTGATTACCTCATAAATGATTTCAAATATATGCAATCGCACACGCACATAAATTTTGTTTAGCCAAGCCCGGCTATCCATACGGCTGCGATGACAAAATGTACCAATATACAGGTGTAATACAAGATATATCATCGTGATTCGAGTATAATGTGAGGAACACAATTGGGTGTAAATATTATGATACAATAAAAGGTAAGACACTACATGATATTATTATGGTTTTAGAGATATGGGTATTGCATTAAGAAGAGACAGGTATGTACATGTACTTTAGTTGTGGAATGACTTAATTCCATTGGTATGGTATGATACTTTTCGTATGTGTACTTGAGTTATGTAATTTGTATTGTGATTGAATGCTTGATTAATTTGGTTGTGTGGGTTATAGAGGTAACGCAACTGAGTTATAAATTGTAGTGAATTACTAAAGACCTTTGGTCATAACCTTATTTTATCATATAGACAAAGAGTAAAAACAGAATTAAAGAAGGTGAGTTAATCATGCAGGTCAAATAATAGGTCATTAAATAATTAATACGGGCTTAACTCTTGATAATGCAAGGGTAAATGGGGTAGACATTCTACAAGGTTTATATGGCAGGCTAACAGAGAAGAGGACCAGTGAAACCGACTAGTGCCTAACTAAAGGTGGCGCTGCAGCAGGCAAATCGCTATTGTAGAGATCGATGTAGCGGTCAAAATATCCATTGCAGCGAAGGTGAGAGAAACAGAATAAGATTTGGAATGAGGCTAGAGTGGTAGGGTAGATGCTCGAATATTGATAAATGCATTTGATGACCATTTGGCAAATGAACATGGTAATAATGCATTTGAATTATTTTGCTTTGCACCAATTGCATTTGCCAAGGCACCTGCAACATGCCATTTTATTACATTGTTTACTACGTTGTTTTGTTTTATCTTACTTTTATTTGGTCCATAAGACAAGACTTTCTGTTCAAACAGTACTCAACTCAACTTTCCTTGTTTTTTCAGGTAAGCTATATGTTTATTTGTGTTATTATTTAAAACTCTTGCGCCTTGACCCAGTCTGAGGTGCCAGTTTGGAAAAAATTTTTATTCGCGCATTTTGTACCATGCAGCTGTGGTATTTAGTATTTCTTTATGCATTGTTGTGATTCTCTTTTCAACAAGATTTGATAGCGTTTCACATTCAAACCATTTGGTTATGGCTTGAAACAACTTGTAACTATTATAACTAAAAAATATATAGCATTATATTCTCCCCCTACCTGCTTAAAAGCATTAATTTATTCTTTTTTATTTTACAACGTGACAATAGCCTCCCATTTACCATTATTTAAAAGAAAATTTGTAAGCCCAGCCTTGTTACTTTACCGGTACAATCATCCTTTTAATTTTGTTTCTTATAAACGACAGTAATACGATTTAGTAATTTTTAATCGACCATTAATAATAAAATCAACATAATCATATGCGTACCAATAGTCAAAACACTTTGACCACTTTGCTTACCTGCAGCTTTTCCTATGGGCGAAACTATTACAAAAGAAGACTGGCTTTGCAAAAGTACTTACCAGCGCTCTGAACACGTGAAACTGCATTATAGTAGAAAAAAAGTCGATGTATGGTGATTCTTCTCAACGTGCAAGATGATAATAAGAGTCTTTATATTAATTGTTATTCCCCAATCTTCTTAATCTTAAAATAATTTTATAAAACTTTTAAAAGGACTAAAAGATAAAAAAAAAATTGTGAGGGATCACTTACATGTTTAAATAGCATCATCCACGTGATTATTTTTGACAGAAGTAAAAAAGTAAATGTGTCATCATATCATATATACTCAAAATCTCCAAAAAAACCATTATCACACATCTTCAGTTTGTATCGAAATTTTTTTTCATTTTTTCTACTCTCTTTTTTATTTTCTTCTTGAGCTTCTATCTATCTAACTAGTAAAGTAGTGGAAACTTATGATGATATATTCTATGAACATGAAAAACTTTTGATGGTGATGAATGGGACCATCACCCAAGATTTGAACTGATCAAATTTACAAACTTGATGATAAACAGTCAGTTCCTATGACTGATCAGGACGAGCAGAAAGAAGTTGTTCCTGATGCTCAAAAAATCGTCGTAGAAGAAAGTGATAAAGAAGTGAAGAAAGGTGACACAAATTTAAAGATTGATGTTGATCGACTTGTTATGATTGATCAGAAACATCATAAAGAAATCACTAATGATGATGATGTGGTCAAGCAAGAAATTGGTGTAGAAATCCAAAAAAGTGAGATAATTTTGATTGAATAAAAAATGGATGATGAGGTTATAAAGAAAAGACAGAAGCTTCTGCTATGAATCTATTAATGAGCCATTAGTTTGCAAGAAGAGGCCCAGCCGTAGGAGGGCTCATAGAAGCTATTGATCCTCCACAAGAGCTAGTGGGAAAATCAGAGATCAAACGTGAAAGGATTAATGCTAAAAGATTTCATCTTACCTGATGGTTGGACATCTGAAATTGATGTTAGAATAAAAGACAGTTCTGGCCATAAAGATATGGTAAATTAATAATTAATTTTCTCTACTTATCATAAAATATTCAATTACTTTGATAATCTTGGATATATATTTTAAATTTTAAGTGCACTAATTTTTTATCTAGTTTTTACATAAATAATAAATGATTTGATTTTAGTGTAGAATCATCAGAAGTTTTGATACACATTATGACTAATAGATTATTGTAATCAAATTATATATTTAAATTTTTACAATTATTAATTATATAATATTCAATATATATATATATATATATGTATATATATACACACACACACACATACATGCGCCTCAAATCGTATTTTTAATTATTAGATCAGTCAAAATATTCATGATGTTTCGATTTTATATATATATAGTTTCTTGTAGTATTACCTTGAGGAAAGTACAAAACATGTTTGTCAAGCAAGGATGGAAATCCATAGATATCAACAATCTAAACAAAAGGTATGTGAAATTGTAACTTGTGAGCTTTTCTAATTCATACAATTTATTTAGTTAATTAATTCTTTACTTTTTTTAATAAATACAAATGATTTATGACTAATGAAGTTTACAATTGTCAATCGATGGTTCTTTTCTTTTACTTTACAATTTTATCAAAGTGTTTATATTAATACATTTTGCAGGAGCAAGTCAAGTTCAACAAGGATGAGATAGAAAGAGGTCAAGTAATTGTAGAGGTAATTTTCTCTATTTTTCTTTGACATGAGTTGAGTACTTAATTTAACACGTACTTCTTTTATATCCTGCACTAATGAGGATTTATCTTTTATTTCTTTTATGTTGAACTAGTTAATTTTTATATTAAGTCGGTATTATTAGTATTGAATGTGCTAGAAACTAAACTCAATTACTTCTCATTTATTTTATATTTAAGTGATGTTTTATTTTGTACACCTCCTTTAAATTTTTATTTATTTTTCGAAAAGAAAAATTAAATAGTATATTCTCTCTGTTCATTTTATTTTTCATTATATTAAAATAAGTTTTCAGTTTTACTTTTTCACTTTAGTATAACAAGAAAAAGACATTATTTTTTAACCTTTAATATTAACTACTATTTTTCAAATAATTTTTCAAGATCTTTTGAAATGCTAATTGTCACGGGTATTATACTAAAATATGCACTTCTTTTATTCTTTTTTTAGAAAAAAAATTCAAAGTCCATTATGGACAAATAAAAGTGAATGGAGGGAGTATTTAATATAGTTTTTTAATTACATAAAACTCCACTCATTTAAATAGAGTGAATTTGAAAAAAATAATTAATATCTTTTTTGATTTTGTAAAACACCATTTATTTTGAATCAAAATAATAAATTAAAAATATCATTTATTTTGAATCAAAAATAAAAAATTTAAAATACCATTTATTATGAAATGGAGAAGTATTCTAGTATTGTATAACACCACTCTGAGGAGGTTTCCTTTATTTATATATTTTCTTAATCAATTAATTTGTTATAAATTTATGATTTAAAAAAAAACAAAAACCAAATGAACCCAAAATAAAATAAGCAGACACATAAAAAATAAAAAAATTAAAAATATTTTTATTTTAAATTTTTAGTGATATATATTTTAAAACCTATTAAATTAATAAACATAATAGAAAGAAACATAAAAAAATATTATTCATTATTTATTATTATAATAATCACATTTTAAAATTGAGTTATTCAATAAAAAATAAGTAAACATCACAATTTAGAAAATATTTTAATTGAAAGTTAAATGACAAGTATCAATATAATCATAAAAATAAACTTAACAGTCAGGGTGCATACTATAACTAGCTCTTCTTCAAAAATTTTGTGTTTTTGATTTTGATTACGTCATAAATGATTTCAAATATATGCCTTTTACGAAATAAATTTCTTTTAGTCAAACTGGCTATATAAATACGGTTGCGATGACAAGATGTACAGATATACAAGTGTGATAGAAGATATACCATCGTGATTAGTATAATGTGAGAGACATAGTTGGGGCAAATATTATATTAAGTATGTAAGACACTATATGATATTATGGTGTAGAAGACATCATTATTGGAATTAGAAGAGACAGGTATGTAAATGTACTTTGGTTGTGGAGGACTTAACTCCATCCGTATGGTTTGGTGCTTTCCTTATGTGTACATGATTATTTAATTTTATTACGATTGAATGCTTGAACAATGTAGTTGTGCGGGTTGTAGAAGGTAATGCCTTTCTGCGTTATAAATGGTAGTGAATTACTAGGAGATCTTTAGTCTAGCCTTATTATTATCATATAAACAAGATAGTAGATACGAAATTAAGGAGGGTGAGTTGATCATACGGGTCAAATAATAGGTCATTAAATAAGGAATACGGGCTTAATTTATGATAATGGAAGGATAAATGGGGTAGACATTCTATAAGGGTTATATGGAGGTTAATAGAGGAGCGGATCCCAGTGAAACCTACTATTTCCTAACTTGGGTGGTGCTGCAGCGGGCAAATCACCGTTGTGGCGAGATTGTTGTAGCGGTCAAGGTATCACTTGCATTGAAGTCGGAAGAGAAACAGAATAAGATTTGGAATGAAGGCTAGAGTGGTAGGGTAGATGCTCGAATATTGATGAATTATGGTAGTCAAATAAAGTGGTAAACGAACTTGTGGGGTTATAAATATAATTTGCGAGTCATTGTACATTTATTAATTCGATTGCATGTTAAATTATAAGCAGTTACGTGAACTAATCTTAGTCTGCCGATGATGCTTATCGGTATGTGTAGTGTTCTAATACTACCTTTTTACACCTTTGACATAGGTTGTGGTTGGTTTGAAGTTTCTTGATTGGCGTGGAGTACTCAGCCTCTTTCGTAATTTTTCCACAGACGAAACTGTGTCATTTTATTTTGTCAAGTTTCTGGTAGAAGCTCTTGTACCTATCTAGACTAGATCTTGGGGAGTCATAGTTCGGAAGAAAAAATTTATTATAATTCTAGCAACATTTTTCATGCAAGCTAATGAGTATTTAAATTTTTTATTTTATGCAATGGTTTAAAGGGTTCTCCTATCGAGCTAATGTCAATGCAGGTGCTCACGCTGACTCGCCTCTTCGGATCGTGAAAGCAGGGCAACACTTAACTAAGTATATATAAAAATAATATATAGCATCATATCCCTTCCCCATCCCCAACCCCAAAAAATTAATTTTATTATTTTTATTTCTTATTTTAATGATAATGAAATCATTAAAACCCCTTAAATTGATAAACATAAAAAGGACAAAAAGAACATCATAAATTTAGCATAATTACAATCATGCTTTCAAAAATAAGGTTATTTAACAAACGACAAGTAAATACCACGATTTAATAAATTTTTTAATCGATAATTAAACGATAAAAATCAACATAATCATAATAATGTACTTAACAGTCAGAGCGTACCACAATTATTATTCTTTCTGACTTTCATATATTAGATTTGGGAACAATATAAAAGATTCAACTATACAAAATGCTCCTTGGTAGAAAATATTAATTTCCACAATCTTCATCGCATTGCAAATATAGTAGGAAAAAAAAGCCGATGTTGGTGATTCTTCTCAATATGCAAAATAATAATAAGAGTCTTTATCTTAATTGTTACTCCCTGGTCTTCTTAATCTTAAAATAATTTAATAAAAAATTTAAAAAGGACTTAAATGTAAAAAAAAATTGTGAGGGATCACTTACATGTTTAAATGACATCATTCATGTGATTATTTTGGACATAAGTAAAAAAGTAACAATATCATCATATCATATATATTCAAAAACTCCACAAAACCACTCCACAGCAGCACCACCTTAGATATGAAAGTAAACAAAAAGCAAACACATCCGACAAATAATGAATTTTAAAGTAAACCATGCTGCTTCTTTTTCTTATCCTTGTGCTTTTCCAACAGATCTAATCAAAAAGACCATAGAGAACCCGACAGCTGTATGCAGTATGGCAGGACACTTCAATCATTAGGAAGAAGGCAGATGTGGTAATGATCAGTTCTGCTCCTCATTGTCTCCATTTTGCTCTGCTTCTGCACCCCTCAACTCATCAAACTTCTCATTCTTGCCCAGCGCTATTTCAATCTTTGCTTTTGGTATTGGTCGGGCTCCTGGTTCATCCCTCATGTCCACGGTGAGTGTCCTGATCTTCTTCTCAACAGCAAATCCATTGTTCTTGAGAATTTCAGCAATTGTAACCACTGTCAGAATAGCCATCCCAAGAGCAGAGAGTTCCACTTCATTGTACATCTACATGTACCTCTTGGAGAGGTTAATATAAAAAGGATTTCTTGGTGTTAGAAACTTGGATCTTTGTTCTTCTTTTGAGTCTCAGAATGTATGTTATTCCTCCCTCTGTGACTCCTTCCATTGTTTTGCTGCTTTCTTGTTCTTGTTCTTCTTCATCTTGAAAACCCTAATTTCAAAGGCTTCTTTCTGCTGAAACCACTCTCACACATCTTTAGTTTGTACCGAGGAAAGTTTCTTTTCATTTTTCTACTGTCTCTCTTTTTATTTTCTTTTGACCTTTATCTATCTAACCTAATCAAAAGTGATGGATATTTGTGATGATATATTCTCTGAACTTGAACAACTTTTTGATGGTGATGAATGGGTCCACCGCAAGATTTCAGCGATCAAATTCACAAAGGCGATGATAAACAATCAATGACTGGTAAGGACAGAGCAGAAAGAAGTTGTTCTAATGCTCAAAAACTGGCCATAGAAGAAAGTGATAAAGTGAAGAAAGGTGACATAGATCTGAAGACTTATATTGATCAATTGCTATGATTGATCCAGAGACATCATAAAGAAATCAGTAATGACGATGATGTGGTCAAGCAAGAAATTGGTGTAGAAATAAAAAAAGTAGAGATAATTTTGCTTGACTCGAAAATGGATGATGAGTTATAAAGAAAAGATAGAAGCTTCTGCTATCGAATTTATTAATGATCCATTGGTTGCAAGAAGAACAAACCTTAGGAGGGCTCATAGAAGCGCTACTGATCCTCCACAAGAGCTAATTAGAGGAAAATCAGAGAGCAAACGTGAAAGGATTAATGCTAAAGATTTCATCTACCTGATGGTTGGGCAACTGAAATTAGTGTTAGAATAAAGGAAACAGTTCTGACCTCAAAGATACGGTAATTAATAATTAATTTTCTCTACTTATATAAAATATTTTAGTAGTTTGATAATCTTGGATATATGTTTTAAATTTTAAATGTGCTAATTATTATCTAGTTTTATAATAATGAATGACTTGATTTTAGTGTAGAATCATCAAAAGTTTTGATACACATTATAACTATTTGATTATTATAATCAAATTCTATCTTCTTTTTTCAATTATTATTGTTTGATATTCAATATATATATATATATATATATATATATATATATATTGAATATGCCTCAAATCGTATCATTAATTATTGGATCATTCAAAATATTCATGATTTTGATTTTATATATATATATATATATATATATATATATATATATATATATATATATATATATATATATATATATATATATATATATATACTCATTCTTGTAGTATTACATTGAGGAAAGTACACAACATGTTTTCAGATCAAGGATGGAACTCCATAGATATCAACAATCCAAATAAAAGGTACCTGAAATTGTAACTTGTAAGCTTTGCTAATTTATAAAATTTATTTGATTAATTAATTCTTCACTTTTTATAAATAGAACTGATCTATAACTAATTAAGTTTACAATTTCCGATCGATAGTTCTTTTCTTTTACTTTACAATTTTATCAAAGTGTTTATATTCCACCCATTTTGCAGAGGAAAGCCAAGTTCAACATATATGAGATCGATGGAGGTTAAATAGTTGTAGGAGTAATTTTTCCTTTTTTAGTTGACATGTGTTGAGTCCTTAATTTAAGTTGCGTACATCATTTATATCCTGCACTTATGAGGATTTATCTTTTATTTTTTTATGTTGAACTAGTTAATTGTATAATTAAGTCAGTATTATTATTATTATTATTGAATGTGATAGAAACTAAACTCATAATTACTATTCTCTTTATTTTATATTTAAGTGGTGTTTTATTTGTACACCTCCTTTATAAATTTTTATTTATTTTTAGAAGAAGAATTAAATAGTACTTATTCTCTCTGTTCATTTTACTTTTTAACTATATTAAAATAAGTTTTCACATTTACTTTTTCACTTTAGTATATCAAGAAAAAGACAGATTTTTTTAATCTTTAATATTAACTACTACTTTTCCAAATAATTTTTCAAGATCTTTTGCAATGCTAAGCTGTCGCAGTATTATACTAAAATATGCAGTTCTTTTATTTTATTTTGAAAGAAAGTACAAACTCTATGATGGATAAATAAAAAGTGAATGGAGGAGTATTTAATATAGTTTCTTAATTACATAAGAATTCACTCATTTAAATAGTAGTGAATTTGAGAGAAAAATAATTAATATCTTTTTTTATTATGTGAAACACCATCTATTTTGAATCAAAATAATAAATTAAAAACTCAATTTATTTTGAATCAAAATAAAAATTAAAAACACTATTTATTTTGAATCAAATAAAAAATTTAAAACACCATTTATTATGAAGTGGATAAGTAGTCTAGTACTGTATGACGCCTACCACTGTGAGGAGGTTTCCTTCCTTTATGTATTTTCTTTTTGAGGATCAATATATAAGGTAAAGGTTATTGTCAAATCATCAATTACAACAAAATGACTGTACTTTTATATACTTCATGGCCAAACGAAAAATGCAAGTCTACTTTTTTCTTATTTTCAATTTTTGGAGATATATATATTTTAAACCTATTAAATTGGTAAGCATAATGAAAAAATTAAAAATATTATTCATTATTTATTATTATAATTATCACATTTTAAAATTGAGTTATTCAACGAAAAATAAATAAACATCACAATTTAGAAAAGTATTTAATCGACAATTAAATGACAAAAATCAATATAATCATAAAAACAGACTTAACAATCAGAGCGCATACCATAACTAACTCTTCTTCCAAAATTTATATGTTTTAGATTTGATTACATCATAACTAATTTCAAATATATGCGCAGGCACACACATAAATTTTTTTTAGCCAAACTGGCTATATACACATGGCTGCGATGACAAGATATACAAATATACAAGTGTGATACAAGATATACCAACGTGATTCGAGTATAATGTGAGAGACATAGTTGGGGTGTAAATATTATGATACAGTACAGGTAAGAAACTACGCTGACATTATTATGGTGTAGAGATGTGGTGCGGAATTCGGAAGATAAATTTACGTTCATGTACTTTAGTTGTGGAGGACTTAACTTCATCAACATGGTTTGATGCTTTTCTTTATATAATTGAGCTATTTAATTGGTACTGTGATTGAATGCTTGATCAATGTGGTTGTGTGGGTTATATAAGGTAACGTAATTGAGTTATCAATTGTAGTGAATTACTAGAAGATCGTTGGTCTAGCCTTATTATTTTCATATAGACAAAGAGTAGAAACGAAATTAAAGAGGGTGAGTTAATCATACAGATCAAATAATAGGTCAATAAATAATGAAAATGGAAGCAACTGTGATAATGGAAGGGTAGATGGGAATTGTCACGTGCTACAAGGTTTATATGCTTGATCAATGTGGTTGTGTGGGTTATATAAGGTAACGTAATTGAGTTATCAATTGTAGTGAATTACTAGAAGATCGTTGGTCTAGCCTTATTATTTTTATATAGACAAGAGAGTAGAAACGAAATTAAAGAGGGTGAGTTAATCATACAGATCAAATAATAGGTCAATAAATAATGAAAATGGGCTTAACTTGTGATAATGGAAGGGTAGATGGGGTAATACGTGCTACAAGGTTTATATGGCGGGTTAATAGAGGAGAGGATTAGTGAAACCTACTACTGCCTAACTAGGGTAGCATTGCAGCAGGTAATCACCGTTGTAGCGAGATCGCTGTAGCAGTCAAGGTATTCGCTACATTGTGGTGAGAGAAACAGAATAAGATTCGGAACAAGGGATAGAGTTGTAGGATAGATTCTCGAATATTGATGAATTATGGTAATCAAATAAAGTGGAAAATGAACTTGTAAGGTTATAAATATAATTTGCACTTGTTGTTACAATTATTAATTCGATTGCATGTTAAATTATATGCAGTTATGTGAACTAATCTTAGTCTGCCGATGATACTTATCGGTATGTGCGGTGTACTTATACTATCTTGCTACACCTTTTAGGTGTAGGCTGTGGCAGGTTTGAAGTTTCATGATTGGCGTGTAGTACTCAGCATCAAATTCTGTAATTTTTTTCGTAGACGAAGCTGTGTCATTTTATTTATTCAAGTATTCTGGTAGAGCTCTTGTACCTATCTAGACTAGGTCTCGGGGAATCATGGTTTGGAAGAAAAGATTTATTATAATTCTAGCAATATTTTTTATCATGCAAGCTAATGAATTTTTAAATTATTTTATTTTATGAATTGGTTTAAAAAGGGGTTCTCCTGTTGAGCTAATGTCGATGCAGGTGCTTGCACGACCCGTCCATTTGGATCATGAAATGAGAACAACATAACTAAGTATATACGAAAAGTTATATATGGCATTTATATCCCTCCCCCTCCCCAACCCTCCCCCCTCCCCAACCCAAAAAAATTAACTTTTATTATTTTTTATTTCTTATTTTAGTCATAGTGCAATCATTAAAACTCCTTAAATTCATAATCATAAAAAAACATAAAAGAACATCATCAATAGCTTATAATTATAATCATCACTTTTAAAAATTAGGTTATTTAACAAACGACAAGTAAATACCATGATTTTACTAATTTTTTTAATCGATAATTAAATGATAAAAATTAAATGAACATAATCATAATAACGTGTTTAACAGTCAGAACGCGTACCATAAATAACTACTCTTCCTGACTTTACGAATTTTAGATTTGGGAACGATATAGAAGATTCACCTACAAAAATACTCCTTGGTAGAAAATATTAATTTCCACAATCTTCATTGCATTGAAAATATAGTAGAAAAAAAAAAGTCGATGTATGGTGATCCTTCTCAACATCCAAGATGATAATAAGAATCTTTATCTTAATTGTTATTCCCTAGTCTTCTTAATCTTAAAATAATTTTATAAAACTTTTAAAAAGGAATAAAATGTAAAAAAAATAAAATTGTGAGGGATCACTTACATTTTTAAATAGCATCATTCATGTGATTATTTTGGACAGAAGTAAAAGAGTAACATTGTCATCATATCTTATAAACTCAAAAACTCTACAAAACCACTCTCGCACATCTTCAGTTTGTATCGAAAAAATATTTCTCCATTTTTTCTACTCTCTCTTTTTTATTTTCTTGTTGACCTTCTATCTACCTAACTAATCAAAAAGTGATGGATACTTATGATAATATATTCTCTGAACTTGAACCACTTTTTGATGGTGATGAATGGGACTATCGCAAGATTTCAACTGGTCAAATTCACAAAGTTGATGATAAATAGTCAATTCCTATGATTGATCAGGACGAGCAGAAAGAAGTTGCTCCTGATGCTTATAAAATCGCCATAGAATAAAGTGATAAAGAAGTGAGAAAGGTGACACAGATCTGATGACTGATGTTGACCAATTTATTATGATTAATCAGAAATATCATAAAAAAATCAGTGATGACGATTATGTGGTCAGGCAAGAAAATGGTATAGAAATCCAAAAAAGTGAGATAAATTTGCTTGACTCGAAAATTGATGATGAGGTTATAAAGAAAAAGAGATAAGTTTCTGCTATCGAATCTATTAAGGAGCCATTGGTTGCAAGAAGAAGTAACTCTAAGAGGGCTCATAGAAGGAATAGTCATCCTTCATAAAGTGCTAATTAGAGAAAAATCATAGAGCAAATGTGAAAGGATTAATACTAAAGATTTAATCTTACCTGATGGTTGGACATTTGAAATTCATGTTAGAGTAAAAGGAAATAGTTTAGGCCATAAATATACGGTAAATTAATAATTAATGTTCTCTATTTATCATAAAATATTCAATTACTCTGATAATCTTGGATATATATTTTTAATTTCAAATGCACTAAATTTTTATCTAATTTTATAAACAATAAAGGGTTTGATTTTAGTGTAGGATCATTAGAAGTTTTGATACACATTATGCCTATTATATTATTTTAATCAAATTCTATATTTAATTTTTTCAATTATTATTATTTAATGTTCAATATATACATATATATACACCCCTCAAAACTTATCTATTATGGTAATTGATCCTTCAAAATATTCATGATGTTTTGGTGCTACTCTCATATATATTTCTTGTAGTAATACATTGAGGATAATAACAACATGTTTGTTGATTAAGGATGAAACTCCGTAGATATTAATAATCTAAACAAAAGGTATGTGAAATTGTAACTTGTGAACTTGCTAATTTATATAAGTTTCATTTAATTAATTAATTCTTCACTTTTTTTAATAATTAGAACTGATCTATGACTAATTAAGTTTACCTTCAAAATATTCATGATGTTTTGGTTATATATATACATATATATTTCTTGTAGTAATACATTGAGGATAATACAAAACATGTTTGTTGATTAAGGATGAAACTCCGTAGATATTAATAATCTAAACAAAAGGTATGTGAAATTGTAACTTGTGAACTTGCTAATTTATATAATTTATTTAATTAATTAATTCTTCACTTTTTTTAATAATTAGAACTGATCTATGACTAATTAAGTTTACAATTGCCAATCAACATTTCTTTTCTTTTACTTTTCAATTTTATCAAAGTGTTTATATTAATAAATTTTACAGGAGGAAAATCAAGTTCAGCAAAGATGAGATCAATGGAGGTCAAATAATTGCAGGAGTAATTTTTTCTTTTTTTCTTTAACATGAATTGAGTACTTAATTTAAGTTGCATACATCTTTTATATCCTGCACTTATGAGGATTTATCTTTTATTTTTTTATGTTAAACTAGTTAATG
>JACEIK010002730.1:79140-94058 GCA_018107945.1 Datura stramonium | reverse complement strand
ATAATTAAATTTAGATTGTATTCATCAATATATGTACATACATGCATCTGAATAGTAAATTTCGATGGAAAAAATACTACTCATGCAATGTATATAAATTATTCAAGATTAATACAATTCAAAAAGAAACAAAAACAACTCAGTTGGATAGTAAATTGTTATTTTTCGCCAATTGTATATAATTATTGAACACTAGTTCCATTGATCTAACATGTAACTCAGTTGGAGAGTTAATACAAGTTATCAATAGACAGTGATGAAAAACACAGTAATTAACCATAATGAGTCTATTCGATGGGAAAAGAAGACTAATGTCAACATGTAAACTCATTACTATTATCAATAACTAGTGATTTTATCTAGTGACAACCCACAATAAATTTATCCGTTATGGAGGAAGACCTAAAGTAAACATGTAAATTTATTATCTAACTTGCCACATGAATTAACATCAATCACCACTTTACATATCTGTCTTAAAAGTTTAAAATTGATCCAACATATAAACTCAAATGGAGAGTTAAAACACGCTATCAATTACTAGAAATTTTACCTAGTGAACTTGTAATAAATTTATCCGTTATGGAGGAAGAACTAAAGTTATATGTAAATTTATTATCTCACTTGTAATTAATAGCGGATACCATAGAAATTGATTTATATCACCACTTGAACACGAACAATTTATCCATGGTACATTAAGAATATCAATGAATTAATCAAATAAATCGCTTGATGGAAGCACTTTTTTAATCATAATTCTTAATCTATGCAAAATATAATTTCACATGAAAATAAAATAAGAATATTCAATGACCCCAAGTAAATAGACCACTTTAGCAGAAACTATTTATTAATCATGAATTCTTATTCAAATAATATAACATGCATGTGAAATAAATTAAAATAATGTATCATCGAATATTAAAATTCGAAACACACCACATATATATCCATGCATTTTTAATAGTAAATTTTGATGAAAAAAGAACTACTCATGCAACCCACATATGTGATATTAGATTATTCACTCTAATAAATTAAAATTAAAGTTAACTCAAATGGAGAGTATATTATTAATTTAAGCCAAGAGAATATCATTATTATCATCTCTAGTTCCATTGATCCAACATGTAATTCAGTTGGAGAGTTAATACAAGTTATCAATAATTAGTGATAAAAGACACAGTAATTTATCGTAATGAGTCTATCCGATGGGGAAAGAAGACCAATGTCAACTAAACTCATTACATTACTGTTATATATCAATGGAGACCATAGAGATTGAATCCTACCACCACTGATTGAAAGAAAATAATTTTTTCTTAATTTTTAATTTTTCAGAAAATTGAAAAATGTCCAAAAACCCATCAAAACGACTTCGAATGGCCATAAATTGACGTTAGTCACTGCAAAGCAGTGTGTATTATTCAGTGGGTCTGAACAACCCAGGCCACCGCTTGTAGAAGTTGTCCGCTTTGGAGCCTTCGTCCCTCACAGTTTTAAGACGCGTCTACAAGGGAAAGGTATCCAAGAACTTATAAAGCACTCTTCGGTCTCCTCCCCAACCGATGTGGGATTCGCCTAAGGCAAGACTTACACTCATCCTCCTCTTGAAATTCAGCGTCCTAACTGAGGTTTGCCTCACCATCAGCCTGACTCCGACTCTGACACCAACTGTAATAGTGCAGGTCATCGCTTGTAGAAATTGTCCTCTTGGGAGCCTTCGCCCCTCACGGTCTTAAAATGCATCTACAAGGGAAAGACATCCAAGAACTTATAAAGAACTCTTCGTTCTCCTCCCCAACCAATGTGGGATTCTCCTAAGGCAAGCCTTACAGGGTCATTTTTGATTAACCTACCAAATCTCCAAATCTATGACAAATTCGGAAAACAACCAATTCAGCTGATTTTAAAAAAATCTTATTTATATTCTTATCATATATCAATTCACATTAAATCATCATGTGTAAGCATGTTCTAGATTTAACATAAATAAAACCGATATAAAGAATAGTGTTTTCATACTTCATCAAATTTTAATCCAACAAACTACCTAAAACCCATCTAAGCGTACGACCTCAAAATGACGAATACGAAATTGATCGTACAAAGCCGTGAGCATCATTCACCAAGTCGTTTTTTATGGTCTCATCAAATTTCAGGTCAATCAGAGATCGTGAAAATCATGAGCGCCAGACTATGACCAAATCTGAAATAATTGTTTTAGGAAAAGTAAAGGATTAAAATATATTGATTTAAGTTTTCATTCTCCTAATTATCCATTAGCACAAGGTATACAATGTGTGTTTTCTTCTGGCAAGACACACAACATCACCTTACAATAAATTGTCCTCTCGATTAATGCACATTAGAATTCAAAATATTATGTTTTTCCCTTTTGAGTGAAAATCCCAATATCTCTTCTCATGATTTAATTAAGTGTTACTAGTATCTAAAGGTACATCTTATACTAGTAAATAGAGCACCATCACTAATATACAGTTATTCAGGATAATTTTTCACAATACATTGAGAATATTTACCGACTCAAATAAATAAACCACTATGAGCAGATCATATTTATTAATTACAACTCTCAATCCATATATTATTATAATCTCATGCATATATAACTTATAAGAAATTTCTATGATTTCAAATAAATAAACCACTTTTAATGATAGCTATTTATTAATCACAAAATTCTTTAACTTATAATATCGTATACGAGCATGTAAATGAATAATTCTCAAATAATTATGGAAGGAAAAGTTAATGCAACTATGGAACAATGGCATGCTGGCAGCCACCGTCAACTTGTTCAAAGTTATATTAATTCCAAGTTCCCAACAGCGACATGGCGAGAAGCCATGTTTACCTCAATATCAATTTTTTTTTAAAATTAAAAAATTCTAACAATATTAGATAAAATATCCCTTGCCGCCACCCCTTTTACATGAATCCTATGTTTTTCATAGCAAATATTGGCTAGACCCATCCGTATATGGAAAAAAAATTAAGCACGGTTTGACATATCAACACAGTACCGGAGGCAGCAGATATGATCCCCACAACTTCTCATTTCCACTTTTTTTTTCAATCAATCATATATAATCGAACATATATATTTGATTTAGGTTATCTATAATAGATGCAAGTAGGCTTTTGATGCCAATTATTGGATTACAGGCATACGCAGGGGAAGCACACAATTAGGATCATACTTGCATGTAATGTAGACAACACATAAACACAAATTTTAATCAAACATAAAATCGATACTTATCTCTTGAAGCGTGACCACAAATCAATCCTCTTGAAGCTTTGTACAAATTGTCCAATGCGTTCTCCAGGTCTGCTATCTTCTGCTATAGCCTAAAAAATCTCCGAGTAGGAAATACTTGTGTGGAAAAGTATTGCATCTCAGAAAGGTCAAAGTTCTTCTATCATCTTTCATGGAGGAAGAGAATCTTATTTATAACCACATTTTTAGGGTATAAAACCCTAGTCCCAAAACTTATAGGAATCTTTCTCCTAAGTAATTGTAATGCCCCAGAAACTCAAAGACTAGACGCGGGAGTTAAAATGGAGAAAACTGAAAAATATGCACCAGGTCACATAATGAGTCATTGTGTGACATGTGGGGGTGACCAAGAGTCGTTAAGTGACTCGCGGTGAGGACTTTGAACTTGATTGAAAAATTTGGAAAAGGGGGGTGACCACGGGTTGTGGTAAACACCACGAGTCATGGTCAACACCACAAGTCGTGGTCAACACCACAAGTCGTGCGGTGATCCGTGGTCAGTGTTCGATTGGGATATTGGAAAAGTCAGGCAGTGTACTCAACGAGTCCTCACCACGACTCATTTGGAGCACCACTAGTCATGGTGTCACCCATGGTGGCTCCAGGAAGTTTTAGGCTGTGTTGGCGACGGGTGGTCACCACGAGTCGTTGGGTACACCACGAGTCATGTTGTCCCCCATGGTGACCGGTATGATATTTTTGGCAGTTTACCTCACGAGAGGTGACCACGACTCATGGTCACTGCGCATGACCCGTTAGGTCCCTCACGGGGGACTAGCAGTCAATTTTCCTACGAATTTTCTAAGGGAGTGTTTCAGTAATTTTCTAACCTCCTAGACTCTAAACTACATCGTTTTGGTCTATTTTAAGAGAATTTAGAGGGTCTAAATGGTTTCCCCCTCAAATTTTCAGAGAAAATTGCGTAAGTCTTCTCTCAAGAGCTCTCAAGCAAGGTCTAGGGTTCCTCATCAGTTGCAGTCACTTAAGCTTCTTTCTCCAGGGAAATTTGGCCAGGTATGTGCGAATTCAACAAAAGAATAGTTCTTCCCTTATATCCCCAAAATCCCTCCTAGTTTCTCTATTCTAGCCCTGAGTTTTCGATGTTGAAGGGAATATATCTATATATATCAGATTTCTTGGAACTCATGTAGAATGTTGTCCATGTTTATTTTAGATATGATTCCATCAGTTTAAGACTATGTTGATGTTGTTCCCATAAAGTGAATTCTAGCCACGAGCTTTCAAATGTGTATGAATTATATGCCAGATTTCGTTATAGCTTGTGAAATATGTCCTAAGTTGATTATTGGATATTCTCCATTATATAAATATCGTATAAATGCTCTTTCTTGTAAGGATGACTTAGCCCTAATGTTGAATGTGATCACCTAGAATTTTTCCTGTTGGGTTAGTCTGCCTTGTTGCTTAATTCCATCACTATTGTGGATTTCCATGTTGTTAGTATAAGTTGAAATCTCAGTTAGCTGCAGGATAGTCAAGTTCAGTCAAAATGCTAGAATCCTCAGTGTTAGAAATGTCAGCTGATCAGTTTGACTACAGAAAATCTTGAGATCTCAATAGTGCCTCCCAGTTATTAGAACTAGACACAAATCAGTTTTAGTGGTTCTTTAGGCAGACATGACACTTCAGTTAAGCATCTCTGACCAACCTTAGGACCCCAGTCTCAAATTACAGTTTGTTCTTTAGACGGTCACGAGCTCCCAAATAAGAATGCTCTTACTAGTCTTAGAACCCAGTTATAGAATTTGGTCCGATAAGACTCTCAGGGTTTAGGTATTCCTGACTAGTCTTGGGCCCCAGTTTTGAGCTATCAACTTAGTATTCAGTCTAGGACTATCCAGTGGGAGTAGGACTTATCACCGAACGGACCGGGGTTCCAGCTCACCCAGATTCCCAAAACTACATTGCCAGCGTAGGTTACAGTTTTATTAGCCTCATGGCCCCAGATTTGTGATCACCCAGTTTATGCCTTTATACCCTAGCAAGGTGTATTGGGTCCTACCAATGAGGTGTTTACATCAGATTCCATGTCTAGCTCACATGGTTATATGTCGGTTATAAACTCTCCCACTAGTCAGCTCAGTTCAGTTTCAAAATAGTCAGTTCAGATTAGTTCAGTTCAGTATCTTAGATTTAGGGCATGTCCTTGACCATCAGAAAGGGTCTTTTAGACCATCTTAGATATTACAGTTATTCAGTTTAGTAGCTTCAGTTGGTCATTGCATGTCTTTTCAGTTCAACACTTTTATTTCTTGTGTATAGTTTATGTCACTTACTCAGTACATTCAAAGTATTGACGCATACTTCCTATGTTGTATCAGTTTATGATACAGCCGCAGGTTCTCAGTCTCAGGGCCGTTAGTATTAGATCTCTTCGGGTGATTTCAGCAGCAGCAGTGGTGAGTCCTCATCTTTCGAGGACGACATTTCATTTACTTCAGTTAATTTCCTTTCAGTTAGAATTTAGAGTTAGTTTGGGGCTTGTCCCAGCAACTCAACATTAGTATATGGATTTTAGACAGAGTTTTAAGATATTTAGTATTATTGTTCTTTCAGATGTATGAACTTACTATTAAATCAGTTTTTCTTAAATGATCTTTTTATAAAAATTAAAGCTTCTGCTATGTTTTACTTAAAATAGCCAGTATTATGATAGACCATGGGTTGACTTGGGGTTACTTGTGATCCTAAGTACCGTGTCTCGTCCAGGGTATAAACTCAGGGCATGACAAACTTGGTATTAGAGCACTCAGTTTAGAGTATCCTCGGATGTCTGAAAGACACATCGAGTAGAGTCCCTTTCATGGGTGTGAAGCACGCCACATTTATGACGGGGAGGCTACAAGATATTAATAGGAAAATTTCCTTTTATTCATACTCTTTATCGTGCATTGAAATTCAATTCCAAAATCGTCCTCCTAACTCGTGCTCTATTTTGTTTCAGTGAACTATGCCTCTGCAATGTGGTAATGGGAGAAGGGCTATTAATGCTCACCGACCTGCCCCACCAGCTCCAGCAGCCCATCAGGACGACTTAGTGTCTACCATAGAGTTCAGAGCGGCTATCCAGCTGCTCACTAAAATAGTTACCAACTAGGTGAATCAGCAGGTGGTTCTGATCAACAATAATGGGTCTGCAGAAGCTGCCCGAGTGCGGGATTTCACTCGGATGAACCCTCCAGATTTTCAGGGATCTAAGGTGGGAGAGGACCCACAGGAGTTTGTGGACGAGATTAGAAAGATCACCCGTATTATGGGTGTCATCTCCTAGGAGAGTGCCGACTTGGCTGCCTACCAGCTAAAAGGGGTAGCCCAAATCTGGTACGAATAATGGAAGGAGGGGAGGCCAATGGGAGCAGGAACGGTGGAATAGGAGGAGTTCACTACAGCCTTCCTAGATAGATTCTTCCCTCGGGAGCTCAGGGAGGCAAAAGTGGCGAAGTTCATGAATCTGAGACAGGGAAATCGGACGGTGGAGGAGTATGCCCTGGAGTTCACCAGACTGTCTAAGTATGCTCCAGAGATGGTAGCCGAGCCAAGGGCTCATATGCTAAAATTTGTTAATGAGGTGTCGAACCTGGTCCTCAAAGAGTGTAGGATAGCAATGCTACTTAAGGATATTGACCTTTCCAACCTTATTGTCCATGCCCAACAGATTGAAGCAGAAAAGCTGAAGGACATGGAGCGAAAGAATAAGCGAGTAAGGACTGGCCAATCAAATTATGGCCATCAGAGTTCTGGAGGTAGTAGCCACCCACAACAACAGCAGTAGCAGCACCAAAGGGCTCCAACACCCAGCTCAGCCAGCGCCCCTACCTTTCGGTCCCGCCAGGATCGGAGGAATAGATCATCTGGCCCTCAGCCCAGAGCTACAGTGCCAGCAACAGGTATCCAGCTTGCCCTAAGTGTGGCAAGAACCACCCAGGAGAGTGTCTTTAGGGTCGAGAGGGTTGTTTTGGTTGTGGACAGCTTGGTCATCATCTTGAAGAGTGTTCGTCGGTAGGATGAGGAAAGTCACAACCCACTACCTCAGCAGCTCCAGTAGGTCGACCAGATCAGCAGGCCAATACTTTAGGTACGGATGGCGGCCAACGCCAAAACCATTTTTATGCATTATCATCTCGTCAGGATTAGGAGAGTTCACCTGACGTGGTCACGGATATGTTACGTCTTTTCTACCTAGATGTATATTCCCTACTAGATCCAGGGGCCACACTAACGTTCGTGACTCCATACATAGTTGTTCATTTTAATATTAGTCTAGAGGTCCTCTCATAATCATTTTCAGTCTCCATCCTAGTTGGCTAGTCAGTTAGAGCCAGTCGGGTGTATAGAAACTGCCCAGTCTCAGTCTTCAATAAGGTCTTTCCAGTTAATCTTGTAGAATTATACATGGACAATTTTGACCTCTTCCTTGATATGGATTAGTTACACTCTGGTTTTGCCTCAGTCAATTGCAGAACTAGAGTTGTCAAATTTCAGTTTCCAAATAAGTTGGTGTTAGAGTGGATGGGCAGTAGTTCAATGCCTAAGGGTCGGTTTATTTTCTACCTTAAGACCCAGAAGCTTATTTCTAAGGGATGTATTTATCATCTAGTTCGGGTCAAAGNAAAATATACCTGAAAACATTTCAATTGTAATCAAAATATTAAGTATTTATCATCTAGTTCGGGTCAAAGATTCCAATTTTGAAACCCCAACTATCCAGCCAGTCCCGATTGTCAGCGAATTTCCTGATGTGTTCCCCAAAGATCTTCCCGGAGTTCCTCCTGAGCGGGAAATCAACTTCAATATAGACCTTCTCCCAGATACTCAGCCCATCTCCATCCCTCCTTACAGAACAGCTCCAGGTGAACTTAGGGAGTTGAAGAAGCAGCTAAAAGACCTTCTTGGTAAGGGTTTTAGCAGACCCAACATCTCTCCCTAGGGTGCTTTAGTATTATTCGTGCGAAAGAAAGATGGTACTCTCAGAATGTTCATCGATTACCATCAATTGAATAAGGTCACAATCAAGAATAGGTATCCCCAACCCAGAATTGACGACTTTTTCGACCAACTTTAGGGAGCCAGTTGTTTCTCCAAAATAGATCTTAGGTCGAGGTATCATCAGCTAAGAGTCAGAGAATATGACATACCAAAAATATCTTTTAGGACTCAATATTGTCACTACGAGTTTGTGGTTATGTCCTTTGAATTAATAAATGCCCCTACAACCTTTATGGACCTGATGAATAGAGTCTTCAAGTAGTATCTAGATATGTTCATCATTGTATTTATCAACGACATTCTGGTATACTCCAGAAATGAGGAAGAGCATGCCGATCACCAGAGGATAGTGCTTCAGACACTTAGAGACTGCCAGTTGTTCGTCAAGTTCAGCAAATATGAATTCTGGTTGAAGTCCATGACTTTCCTAGGCCACGTGGTCTCAGGTGAAGGTATTTAGGTTGATCCTAAAAAGATAGAAACAGTGAAAGACTAGTCCAGACCTACCTCCCCAACTGAAATAAAAAGTTTCTTGGGTCTAGCCGATTATTACCGATGCTTTGAGGAAGGCTTTTCTTCTATAGCATCCCCTCTTACTAGGCTGACTCATAAGAAGGTGAAATTTTAGCAGTCAAATGCATATGAGAAGAGTTTTTAGGAGTTAAAAACTCGACTCACTATCGCTCCAGTGTCGACCCTACCGGAAGGATCAAATGGGTTTATAGTATATTGTGACGCTTCTAGAGTTGGACTCCGTTGCGTTCTGATGCAGCAAGGCAAGATGATAGCCTACGCCTCCAGACAACTCAAAGTTCATGAAAAGAATTATCCGACTCATGACTTGGAGATGGCAGCGGTGGTGTTTGCATTGAAAATATGGAGATACTATCTATACGGGGCTCACATGGATGTTTTAACTGATCACAAGAGCCTTCAGTATGTATTCGGTCAGAAAGATCTAAATCTTCGTTAGAGGAGGTGGTTAGAGCTCCTAAAGGACTATGACATGAGCGTGCTATATCACCTGGGAAAAGCCAATGTGGTGGCTGATGCCTTGATCAGAGTGTCTATGGGGAGCGTGACTCATGTTGAGGAAGGCAAAAAGGAATTGGCGAAGGATATTCACCGACTAGCTTAGTTAGGGGTGCAGTTGGTTGACTCAGCTGAGGGTGGAGTGGTAATGAAAAGTGGGTCATATTCCTCTTTGGTTGTTGAAGTTAAGTCCAAACAGGATGAAGATCCCATCTTACTTAAGCTTAAGAAAGCGGTTTTTTGAAAAGAAGTTGAAGCTTTCTCCAAAGAGGGAGATGGTGTACTCCGTTACCAGGGTAGATTGTGTCTACCAGACGTCGGTGATTTGAGATAGCAGATACTGGCTGAAGCACATAGATTGAAATACTCCATCCACCCTGGTGCTACTAAAATGTACTGTGATTTATGAGATATATACTTGTGGAACGACATGAAGAAAGACATCGCTGAATTTGTAGGTAAGTGCCCAAACTACTAGCAAGTCAAAGTAGAGCACCAGAGATCGGGAGGTATGACTCAGGATGTCAGCATACCCACCTGGAAGTGGGAAGAAGTGAATATGGATTTCATTACGGGTCTACCTCGAACTCGTCTGCAACATGATTTAATCTGGGTAATAGTAGACTGGATGACTAAGTCAGCACACTTCCTCCCAGTTAAAACTACAGATTCAGTTGAGGACTATGCTAGGCCTTATATTTGGGAGTTTGTTAGACTTCATGCGGTGCCATTATCCATTATCTCAGACAGAGGTACCCAGTTCACCTCACATTTTTGGAAGTCTTTTTAGAAGGGACTTGGTACCCAGGTCAAGCTCAGCACAACTTTTCACCCGTAGACAGATGGACAAGCTGAGTGAACTATTCAAACCTTAGAAGACATGTTAAGAGCATGCGTGATCTATTTCAAGGGAAGTTGGGATGATCACTTGCCTCTCATCGAGTTTGCTTACAACAACAGCTACCACTCCAGTATTCAAATGGTCCCGTTTGAGGCATTGTATGGCAGGAGGTATAGATCTCCTATCTGGTGGTTTGAGGTTGGTGAAACTACTTTAATCGTGCCAGACTCGGTTCATGAAGCTCTGCAGAAAGTACAACTATTCGATGAAGATTGAAAACAACTCAAAGTCATCAAAAATCTTATGCTGATGTAAGGAGAAGAGAATTGGAGTTTGTTGTTAATGACTGGGTTTATCTAAAAATTTCACCCATAAAAGGGGTAATGAGATTCGGGAAGAAAGCAAAGCTCAGTTCGAGATATGTGGGACCCTATAGAATTCTAAGGCGAATTGGCAAGGTAGCTTATAAGCTGGAATTACCTTTAGAGTTGGCATCTGTGCACCCAGTATTGCATATGTCACAATTGAAGAAGTGCATGGGTGATCCAACTTCAATTGTGCTATTGGATAGTGTGGGAGTGAAAGATAGTCTCTCATACGAAGAGGTTCTAGTCCAGATCCTTGACCGTTAGGTTCGTAAGCTGAGGAACAAGGAGGTAGCTTCGGTCAAAGTCTTGTGGAGGAATCATCAGGTTGAGGGAGCTATGTGGGAGGCCGAAGTAGATATGATTGCTAGATACCCCCATTTGTTCTCTTCTGGCTCAGTTTCAGATTAAGGTATCAATTTCCCCCCCAAAAACTGCTTTTAGTTCGTATGTTTCAGTTTCTTTCATGTAAATGAATATATGTATGATTAGTGAATTCAGTTTAGACTTATGATTAAGTTTGGAGGAGTCATTCCGTTAGTTTTTAGCTTTCGTGATCAGTATTTGAGTATAAAGATTGCCATTCTCTGCTTTCCTGCGTGTTTTTCAATATTTGAGGACGAATGTTTCCAAGGGGAAGATATTGTAATGCCTCAAAAACTCAAAGATTAGACCCGGGAGTTAAAACGGAGAAAATTGGAAAAATTTACACCAGGTCATAGAACGAGTCATTCTGTGACTCGTGGGGTTGTCCACTAGTCGTTAAGTGACTCGTGGTGAGGACTTTGAACTTGGTTTAAAAATTTGGAAAAGGGGGGTGACCACGGGTGTGACCAAAAGTCGTGGTCAACACCACGAGTCGTTGGGTGATCCGTGGTTAGTGTTTTATTGGGAGATTGGAAAAGTCAGGCAGCATACTCAACGGGTCCTCACCACGAGTCGTGGTGTCTCCCGTGGTGACTCCAGGAAGTTTTAGGCAGTGTTGGCGATGGGTGGGTCACCACGAGTCATTGGGTACACCACAAGTTGTGGTGTCCCCCGTGGTGACTAGTATGAGATTTTTGGCAGTGTACCTCAAGAGAGGTGACCAAAACTCATGGTCACTGGGCAAAACCCGTTAGGTCCCTTGTGGGGGACTGGCAGTCAGTTTTCCTATGAATTTCCTAAGGGTGTTTCAGTAATTTCATAACCTCCTAGACTCTAAACTATATCATTTTGGTCTATTTTAAGGGAATTTAGAGGGGCTAAATGGTTTCCCCCTCATTCCCACTCAGATTTTCAGAGAAAATTGCGTAAGTCTTCTCTCAGAGCTCTCAAGCAAGGTCTAGGGATCCTCACTAGTTGCAGTCACTTAAGCTTCTTTCTCCAAGGAAATTTAGCCAGATATGTAGGAATTCAACAAGGGAATAATTCTTCCCTTGTGTCCCCAAAATCCCTCCTAGTTTCTCTATGAATTCTGGCCCTGAGATTTCGATTGTGAAGNTCCATGTTTATTTTAGATATGATTCCATTAGTTTAAGGCTATGTTGACGTTGTTCCCATAAAGTGAATTCTAGACATGAGCTTTCGAATGTGTATGAATTATATGCTAGATTCTGTTATAGCTTGTGAAATATATCTTAAGTTGATTATTGGATATTCTCCATTATCTAAATATCGTATAAATGCTCTTTCTTGTAAGGATGACTTAGCTCTAATGTTGAATGTGATCACCTAGAATTTTGTCTGTTGGATTAGTCTGTCTTGTTGCGTGATTCTATCACTATTGTGGATTCCTATGTTGTTAGTATGAGTTGAAATCTCAGTTAGCTGCAGGATAGTTCAGTTTCATTCAAAATGCTAGAATCCTAAGTGTTAGTCAGAAATGTTAGCTGATCAGTTTAACTATAGAAAATCTTGAGGTGTCAGTAGTGCCTCCCAGTTATCAGAACAAGACTCAGTATTAGTTTTAGCGGTTCTTTAGGTGGTCATGACACTTCAGTTAAGTAGCTCTGACCAGCCTTAGGACCCCATTATCATATTACAGTTTGTTCTTCAGACAGTCACGAGCTCCCAGATAAGCATGCTCTGACCAGTCTTAGAACCCAGTTACAGAATCAGGTCCGATAAGACTCTTAGGGTGCTTACAGATAGGTATTCCTGACTAGTCTTGGGCACCAATTTCAAGATATCATCTTAGTATTCAGTCTAGGACTATCCAGTGGGAGTAGGACTTAGCACTGAGCGGACCGAGGTTCCAGCGCACCCAGGTTCCCAGAACTACATTGCCACCGTAGGTTACAATTTTATTGGCCTCATGGCCCCAGATTAGTGATCACCCAGTTCATCCCTTTATACCCTGGCAAGGTATATTGGGTCCTACTGATGTGGTGTACACATCGGACTCCACGTCTAGCTTATGTGGTTATATGTCGTTTATAGAGTCTCCCACTAGTCAGCTCAGTTCAGTTTCAGAATAGTCAGTTCAGATTAGTCCAGTTCAGTATCTCAGATTTAGGGCATATCCTTGACCGTCAGACAGAGTCTTTTAGACCATCTTAGATATTACAGTTATTCAGTTTAGTAGCTTCAGGTTGTCATTGCATGTCTTTTCAGTTCAGCACTTTTATTTCTTATATATGGTTTATCTCACTTACTCAGTACATTCAAAGTACTGAAGCATACTTCCTATGCTGTATTGTTTTATGATACAGCTGCAGGTTCTCAGTCTCAACACTGTTAGTAGATTTCTTCGGGTGATTTCAGCAACAGTAGTGGTGAGTCCTCATATTTCGATGCTGACATTTCATTTACTTCAGTTAATTTCCTTTTAGTTAGAATTTAGAGTTAGTTGGGGGCTTGTCCCAGTAGCTTATCATTAGTACATGGATTTCAGACAGAGTTTTCAGATATTTAGTATTATTGTTCTTTTAGATGTATNTATCGCCTACTTTGATTTCACGTTTCTGTGTACATGGATTTCAGACAGAGTTTTCAGATATTTAGTATTATTGTTCTTTTAGATGTATGAACTTACTATTAAATCAGTTTTTCTTAAATGATTTCGTTATTTAAAGATTCCACAATGTTTTACTCAGAATAGCCAGTGTTATAATAGACCATGGGTTGACTTGGGGTTACTTGTGATCCTAAGTACCGTGTCTCATCCAGGGTATAGACTCGGGGCGTGACAGTAATAGTCAAACTTTCCTTCTAGAAGACCAGTTTATTTTTAACCAAAATCTTGTAGGATTTTACTGCTTCTAGAAAATTGATTTCTTCCTTTCCAAAGTTCATTAAAAGGGCTCGTTGGGAAGAAAGATTATGTGCGTCCTGTAGAGCACATGTAAGGCATAGTCGGATTAATCAGGCATAGCAGGGACCACATATTTAATTAGTGAGGCTTCCAATTATGGTATTAATTCGCAGAATGAATGAATTAATCTATCATAATAAATTATAAATTATTTCACTAAAAATCCGTAATTGCACTCCTCGGTATATTTTTAAAATCATTCATTAAATCTTATTTAACTCCCCATGTTAAGGTTACAGATACCAACCAATCGAATTCAATTTTTGACTATTTAATTCATTGACTAATTTAATTCTTTATTCAAACGCTTAACTTATTTCATGTGATGGATACTAAATCCACCTTTAGGGTTTTCACATGAAAACTTATAAGCAATCATAAAGGGATATCATCATTCTCAAGGCCGATACATGGATTCCATCAGCTAATTACTATTTCACAAATTTCATTTGTCATCATCCAACCTATCGGGAGCATTTAAACTCACGAAAGATTGAGTTTCACCCTTTGATAGATCAAAACAACAAACCAATTACATTGATAATAATAATTATATCAAGATTAAGAGTATAAGTACATTTAATTATCTAGAGAATTTATTTTATTAAGTCAGATAAAATACTTATCTCTCTTGGTCCGTTCAATAAATACAAAATAAACTAGCATAAGAAGTTGGAATTATACCATTCCCATAATCAATATAAATTAGCATCACTAAAATACAAAATAAAAAGTAATAAAACTTGATTTTCTTTTGAGTTGGGGAGGAGGGAGGAGGATATAATGCTATATATAGTTTTTGAATATAGTTATATCACCACAAAAAAATTACTAAACTGTGACTTTTTTTGGTCAATTTGTGACGGTTTCTGACTGCAACAAAAAAAATAGTGGTGGTTTCTAAAAGTGACACATTTAGCTGCCACGAGAATTATTGTGGCGGTTTTTTGAAACCTCCATGATGAACGCCCCAAAATGGATTTTGAATTTATGGGGGGTTTCTAAAGATAATGAATGACAATTTAGAACCTTACAATATGATATCAATGTTTCACAAAAAAAAAAAAAAAA